>JAPYZJ010000341.1:0-62830 GCA_030522765.1 Ophioninae sp. B BG-2022a
CAAAATATGCATACTTCAGGATTCAACACCCATCGACACTCTTACGTGGTTGAATTACCCGAAGATAACGCTGAGCGTTATTACATAGAAGTCGGAAAACTGAGCGATTTAACTCCGCTTTATGTAAGAAAATATGTACTCCGCCTTACTATGTAACTCCGCCTTATTGAGCGTTACGAATGAATAATCAAATTATTTTCGTCATAGCTGTTTTCTTCATTTCATGAAAAGAGCAAACTATAAAGAACGGTAAAAAATTTAATTAAATAATATTTTTTCATGGTAAATAAAAGGCGTTTTTCTTCCAAGGTATATATACTATTATATTTTAAGAAAAATATTTATTAGATTTTAAACAAAAATATAATAAAGAATAAGAAAATTTATTCGCTGGAAAGCAAATTTCTTCGTCCGTAATAAATCTTTTTTCTGTGTGTAGGCGGACACACTCAAAATTCGAACGAATGGTTTAATTCGATTGTGTGGCGCCTACATCCGAAACACGTAAATTCTGGCTGTAAAATCGTCGAAATAGCAGCAAATATGGCTACAGGCATTCTCAACGAGGGTTATTTAGCTGTGCTTTCTACCATGCAGCTCCTCAATATTGTCATCGGGCAGCAGTGCTTGAATTTTTCTGATACCGTCGATGCTGAGCGCATAACGCGGGAGAACCGGCGGGCATTATTTTCCTGCAAGGAGGCTCGTACAGCTCGAAGATCGGAAAGGCTCCGCCAAAACGAGTTTTTCGAAGAAGAGGAACGATTATTGTATGGCCCGGGGATAGCTGATTAACATCCAAATAGTGTAAGTATCAAAGAACTTATATTTTTTTAGACCGAAAACTTTAAAGCCCGTTTTCTCGAGTTTTCATTTTCACAAGTTTTAGAAAACTGTGCCGGCCATAGCAAAAACAACATACGTCCGATCGAAAAAAATCAAAGTGATCTAGCTCCAGTATCAAATTATCTTCTATTTGAACTAAAAAGTTAGAAAACAGTACTCTTCAAATTACTTGTTTTGCAACTTAAAGTAAAATTTTTTTTTCAGAAAAGTGAATTTTTTTCAAACTTCGAAAAAATTTATAATTGCATAACTTTTTCGGTATTTTTTAAATTTATATACAAAAGAAATTTATAAAGACTAAAAAAAATTTGGTTCGACTGTTTCAGATGCATCGCACGACCTCCATCACCGGCACCGATTTACAATTCCAGGCGCCCCAGAAAAATCGTTACAACTTTGAGAGTTTCCTATATTCTTTCATAATAATAAATTTTTTTAAAGCTTGAATGTAATATACTATCGTCTCCAAATTTCGTTTACCGCAATCATTTCCTTCCCTTTCAAAAAAATTGCTGAAAAAACGCTTTTTTCGGCTTCTAAAGCAGACTACTGCCTTAAGCGATACACATGGCTTGGGAAATTTGATAATAAAATCTTGAAACTTGAGACTTTAAGCTTCAAATTGCTTTTTTGTTCAGTCCGATATGACCATTTTTGACGAAGATACAGCCATTTGAAAAACCGCTAAAATTTGGCATTTTTAAATCCTTTTTTTCCTTAGTGCATATGAGGGGTTAATTGTGTTGGATTTGAGTTTCTCTACAAAATTCTGCCGGGAATATGCCGACAAGCCCAAACAAATGCTGTATCTAGATCAGAAAATAACTTTGGTGTCCCCCACCGGTTTTATTGAAACTTTACTACATATATACTAAGCGACTCGTATTTTTTTTATATGTAGAAAAACGATTGTAATGGGTAAAAAACGACCGTGAAAAATGGAGATGTTTTTCGTTTTTCGTCGATAACGGTGTAACGGTACGAGATACAAAAAAAAATCAAATTGCAACAACCTTTATTTTTTCGCGTACTATACATTAGAGATTAGAACGATGCAGATGGCAACCAATTTTATATTGTTTGTGGCAGAAATACAATTTTTGCATACGTATGATTTGCATGCGTCTTCGTAGATTTTTCGAAACCAGAAATAAGTCTTTGTCAAACTTGTAAAACGAGCAGGTGCGGAAATGTTTAGTGTAATCGCAGACATAGTATCCCTTGATTTCAAAATAAAGGTTCAGATGTGAAAACTTCTGATTATGAAAGAAAATAAAATCAAAGAAAAAGAAGCGAGAATTCTAAATCTGTATTTCTGACAACTTCCTGGACATCACTAATTCTCACACCGAGTCACACAGCAAGAACAATTGGGTTTCAGCCATTTTACTGTTTCTGAACAAAACAAGTAAGTAATCATGAATATTGTTCGCACACGTAAGGGAAAAGGTGGGGATGTTTTCCCATTTCTTCGTTCTCGGACGTCACTCCATTTAAACATTCAATGGCGCAGATTTTATACAAAATTGCACTTCTCACCTTGAAAACATTCTGATCGTATAAATGGTAATAATAATGTTTGGAATCGCGAAAAAGTTTGCTCCTTTAATCGCTCGTAAATGGAATCCATCGTCTTTTTCCATTGTCGAATTACTTTTCTTCAATTTATCTAAGTAGTTGGCATACTTATTGTTTCTTTCTAGAGTTCCATACCTGAAAAAGACAAACCTGGACAAGAGCGAGTCAGACTCGCTAACCGAGGTTTCCGTACAAATTTGTAGGTACATATTATAAATAGTTGAGGAATCCAGTCACGCAGTTTTTTGCGAGTTTTTTGAAGATTTAATTAGGAGCGCGAATGAGCATGTATCACGCGGACGATATCAATAGTTCGATGGAATCTATTTTCCCACAACGATTTACGAGCGATGCTCGGCCAAACGAAGCAAAAAGTCGATAATGCGTTTCATTATGCGAATTTTATAATCGAGTTGTCGCGGTAAGGGAGATGGCTGAGTAGGGGAATTAATGAAAAAGTAAATAAAAGCACAAATTATAGAATTTTTTTTATTTCGTTTTACCATTATCTTTAGGACAATAGCATTAAAAAATGTTAATTAATATGTATACTTTCCTTAAAATCATCTTCTTACTCGTATTTTAATATAGTATAATAATAGTGTAATCGAATTCATATATTATGAATTTGTATATATAATATATGTGTAATATGCTACATACCGTATGCAGATATATGATGTTTATATCTATCTATATTAAACTTACTTTCATACATATTTTTTGTCCGCGAATTACAGAGCATAGTAATCATTACATATTATTTATGTAGATTTATTTTTACGTAGTATTTATTACTAAAACATACAAAAGCAGTATAAAGCTCGATCTGCACACGCTTATTTTTATTGTTATTTGTTGTTTACGTTTTCATTTCCACTTCTATTTCCGTCTTTCATTCATCATCATTTTATCAGTATAATAATGACAATAATCATAATGATAAAAATATAAATACAAATAATAATATTAAATTCAATGTATATTGATAATAATAGTCACGCGGTAAATAAACTTTCGAATTGTATTTACGTCTATTTGTTGCTTGTTGTGAGTTCTCTTATTTTCATTTTTATTATTAACTCTGTATGCTGCTTCGACACGAATTTACGAGATTTATCCGTAAAGCGATCCAGCGCGGTTTATTACGTTTCACGTTTATTACGATCACTTTTCTGTTTTCTTACATTTCATTCGCAACTACTGGGTGGCACTCATCTCACTGTGCTCAATCTTTGTTTTTGCACTCTGTATGTACACATATTCCACGCACACGCACACGCACACGCACACGCACACACACACATACGGAAACATACATATGAATATAAAAGGGGCCCGCGTTGGCGTTTGCGCGCGCGGGTGTGTGTGTGTGTGTGTGTGCGGATGACCAAACACATTTCATGTAGATCGGAACTTCGTCACGTGATACACATTTTGAACTGTTTTCCCTTTTTCACACGCTCCAATATTTTTTTAACGCTTTTTTGTTGTTTCACATGATCACGAATTAATGACCGCAGGAGGTGTGGGTAAAACTGTAAAAGAAACAGAATCAAACACGCCAGCATCGTTTTGCAACAAAAAAATCGACCGTGACCGAAGAATTACGAGTACGTGTGTGTGTGCGCGCGCGCAAGTGCGTGCTGATGAAAGGAACAAATTTTTCATGTTTTTCGTTTACATATATGCACACACATTTTGGCATCGTTGGCCAGCTCATGAATTTATTGTTCCTACAACGTGGCCAGCAAATGAACAAAGTTCGTCGGTCCACGATATAGAAAATGTCAAAGCAAACATTTGTGCTAATAATCAAATTGTTAAGGAAACTGATACAATTAAAAAAAAAAAAAGAAACGAATACATGTTGACGGTCTTCGGGCATTCTCGAAACATTAAAAATCGCACTTTATTCGCTAGCCTTTATACTCTTTATTTTAACTCCATTTGTGAATAGGATATACCAATATGTTTTTTACTCGGAGCGATGATTTCTATGGCTAACACTCCGTGAAACGAGGGTGGAAAAAACCTAATTTTCGTCGTACGCCCAGCGTTCGAGGCTTTAGGGTTGAATGGTTTCACTTCGTTTCTATCGCTATTAAAATATCAGGTCACGAAATTCGATAAATGAACGTTTCGAAAATACTCGGGGACTGTTGCCGCGTCTTTTTATTACGTTCGTGTACGTGACAACAAAGATGCCACTACAGCCGTCCATCCGCCAGATAAAGGTACAGCGTAGTCGGTATCTCTAATAACCCAAGTTAGACTCTCACCCTTCATTTCAAACAAACAAATCTATAGAGTGCATACAATCATTACAATACCAATTATCAAATATCAACTTCCATACTCTAACGACGGGATAATAATAATTGTAATAATAATGACAATATATATAGTTAATAATGGCAATGATAATCAGTTTATTAGTACAAATAAGTTTCATAACGCATACAACCGTTGTGTTGATTTTCATTTCTTTCTAAATGTTTTTTTTTGTTTCTACTTTTTGTTTCGCTCGCATTTCACTGATGTCGGAATTGATTTTCAACCTCACGATCTACACGGATAAACCACATACATTTCCGTTGAATGCACGGAAAATTTGTTGTCATATAATTTTAAATATTATCATGCTGTTGTGAAATCCAAAATTTCAGTGATTACCCGGTATGGCTATATTGTGTCATTTATACGAGACGAACCTAGAACCACACGATCTCTCGCGTCATCGCGGTCTTGTATCCTCGTGGAAAAACATTCGCCTTACACAAAACACTGATGGAGACAGATAAAGCTCAGTCACAAATGTACCAAATATTTAGCACATCCAAATTCTTTCATCAATGTGACATTTTAGTCATTCTGCGCAGCGCCAATTTTTGACGAAAAATTACAAAATTTACGTCTTGCGTATCATTTTTTGTCGACTCGAAATACAAATTAATTTTCATAAGCAGAACTTTGCGCTATCCCGTAGTGTTTGAAGAAATCGCGCTGTGAGTCTTTCCGTTTTGCTTGAATCGAAAGAGTCAGGTTGGCAACTTTAACAAAGAAGCTGCTCTGGGGAATCGGCCATACCTCACAGTGAGACCAATCTCGTCGCATTACTTATAAGACCTACGATCTAATGTATAAAAGATACTCTACTCGGTAATTATATAAATTCATGTCCAAAAAATAAAAGCCGGCAAATATTGGAAGATACATGAGTATAAGATTTGCAAAAGTTTCTTCGAATACATATTTATAAAAAATATACATGATCTAACCCTGTAGATCACATTATTTTCTGAAAAGAAAATGCAAAAAAATATATTTTAACAGGAAATCCAGCCGCCCGGCACTCGATTCTCAACACGGATACTCGAACGTTCAAGCAACTCTTGAATTTTCGAATATGGAGTAGCGGATGGGCTAGACTCCCTGACTAATGTATCCACACATATACATGCGCGCGTGCGCGCGCGCGGGTGTGTGTGTGTGTGTGTGTGTGTGTGTGTGTGTGTGTGTTCATCTTCAACCGCAGCTATAATTTTCAGGCGTCGAGATTGGTCTCTTCTGTCTGTCCAAAACGCGCCCTATCTACTTATTCGGCTCATACGTTGTCTCGCGAGATCGTGCGGCTCCGAACGCAGAATTTCGGTACCTATTTACTTTAGTGAATTTTCCGAAAAATTAGTGTGAACATTTTGTTTTCATTTTCTCATTGGTTGGGTTATAGATTATGATATTCAGTTGTCGAAAGCTGAATGCCACCTTCCTGTAAAAAGTTATAGGGTTTTTAAGTTTGCGGAAATATGTGACAACGTGGGGCGTGAATTTTCTGAAAAATGACTCGTTTTTCGTATACCTTGTACGTACCCAAATATACCCAAATAAACCCATAAAAAGTTATAGGGTCTTGAAGTTCGCGGAAACATGTGAGAATAGGGGGCGTGACTTTTCCGAAAAATGACTCGATTTCCAAAGATCTCGTTTTTACCCAACAAACCGAGAAAAAGACACGAATACGAGTTTCTTACTTCGGTTGTAAACGATAATGTTTCGACGGGAGAAGCTGAAATTCGAAAAATCAGAACATTTACGCCCCATTTTATCACACGTTACCGCGAACTTCAGAACCCCATAACTATCTATGGGAAGGTAGATTTCAGCTTCCCCCGACTGAATATCATCATTTATAATCGAATCAATGAGAAAATAACCGAGACAAATTTTAGCTTCATTTTTCGAAAAAGTTGCCAAAGTAAATAATTGCCAAGTTTTCTTTCAATTTTTATTCCATTTCAGTTCTATAGATTTTCCCAGCCTCTGATATACAAATGGATAAATCGTTGCGACTGGCATAAGTTCGTAGATTACTATTAGATGGAAAAGACATTATTAGTAATCACAAAAACATTTATCCAAGAAACATCAATTGTTGAGTATCAATTCGTCAGTTGTTCCTACTTGCGTGTATTCTACGCAGTCATTTACATCCGAGAACAACAACGTACAGTTATAGATCTTATATTTGCAATACCCATAGTTGCTCAGTTCTATATTATGTTTCTGATGTTTTATTTCCATGGCAGTTTAATTTTAATAATTGGGATTTTATTACTGCATAAGGGATACGAATGTTCACAAAGACAAACTCTTATATGAATCCAAATGTTCTATTGATATCTGCAGTATGTTCAAAAGTAACTGATAATTGATTGACGGCGAATTTTATTAATATTTTCCTCGAAATATTCAGTTCGTTTCACCAAAGCTTCAAGCTTATCGTTAATTGACAGGATAAAGCGTTTTTCGTTTCATCACATATAGCTAAGAAAGCTATTTTTCTGAAAGTTTCACAAAAACCACGATAGAAAAATTGAACATCGTATTTTACTTCGCGTACGACGAAAGTATTTATTGGGTATAATTTCTCGGATGAAAGGAGCTGTTGATTCAGGTATGCATCTAAAAATTGATCAATTACAATAAACAGCGAAAAAGATAACCCCACAATTATCAATTCTCGCCGATATCTTGACCATTGTTTTCTTCGATCAAACTAATGATTCATACGACAATTGCTTTACGTGACTCGAAGTGTGTTCCAGGCATAGAGGTTTCATTAAAATTCGCGTCGATAATATTACGCAGGGATATACGCATTAAAACCCAGGATCTACGCACATTAAAATCAATACTAAACTAACAATGCACCTAGGCAATGAGAGTCTATACAACCGCCTGATTGTTTTTGTATTGATTGATGGGAAAAAACGAAAATGTCGGTACTCAAATGACTCATGCTAGCCGATTTCGCAAATTGCTCTAGCTATTGGCATTCCCATTACAATGGGAAAAAAACGTTGATATCGACTAGCCAGTCCAAGTGCCAATGTAATTGGTTTGCCACTTCCGTTTCTGCCATACTAGAGTCGATTACTGTTACGATTCGATCCTATGTACACGCTCCTTGTATCGTCGTTATTAGATCGCGTTAAAAAAAGAAATGCAAGAGACCGTGCTTGAAATTTCGCCCGCAGGACGTTTCAAAAGGATACCTTCAATCTTTCAAGTTCCGATGTGAATCGCAGGTTTCGACATTATCGAAAAATACGAGTGCCCTCGTTTGGATACGCCTTCTGGCAGCATATTTTCAGGTTAAGAATTTCCGCGAGACGTTATCATAGGAATGTGACGCTCAAATATGATGTTTTATTCGTCTCCCCTCCTCTCTGCTGCCCGCCATTCGTTTTGAAGCCCCAATGACTTCCATGATGAAACATGAATTACGAATTTCACTAATTTTATGTTGAGCATGAAACATGTTTTTCTCTCTATTCGTTATTTCTTTTTTATTTCTAGCGTCCTATTCGCCTATGTGTATGTATCGCCATCAGATCAGATTCGTAAAACAACGAATACCTTAGGGTACACAAGAGTTAATAAGGACAAAAGATGCGACGCCAATCGTGCGCGAGTTCCTTTTTGCAATTTTCTTGGGTATCTAACAACACAACAGCTGTCAAATAACCGTTAAAATAAATGTATTTGAATATTATCATTGCTTCTTTGTGGTCAATTAACTTGTGCATGTATATGTGTATGTGTGTATGAAGCCAATTCGTAAATGTTAAATTGCAAATATTAGCATTTTTTTCGTTACTTCTTGTGTTACTTATTCGTTACGGTTTACCTTTATTCAGTGTCATATGACTTAAATCTATACCTGCAGATCTTATTGAATCAGGTTACCACGTACGTATTATTTCGGACCCTTATAAATAATTCATTATTCAATGTAATTATCATTGTAACTCCTATATCAGACAAAACATTATAAAACCTTATTCGGGTCTAATATTATTTTTTTCACTTCCTCCAGCTCAATTCTAATAAGTTTCTTGGTTATTTCCATGTGTAATGTTTCTTCCGTTTACCGTCTTCATTGTTTCTCTACTCCTTCTTTCCCTCTTTTTTTACATTCCATCCAATAAATTACTTCATTACTATTGGGGCTTCGCTATCCCGTTAAGTAATTTCTTTTTATCGTCTTCTTTCCCTCACCATTATTCATTCTTTGATATAATAATATTACTTCATTAGAAAATTTGTACTCTTACGGGGGAAAGGATGGGAGATATTGAGAATGGACACAGGTGCCACGTTTGCCTATTGTTCACTTCGGTTTCGGTAACACCTTACTCGGGCTTAGTGTTCATTTTGTTTCGTGATAATATTAGCGTGAGTCTTTTACGTATTTTGCTTTTCCCGCCTTTCCCATAACTTGCAATACGGATTTGAAACCTTGAAGACCGTTAAAACGAAAATTCTTTCGTATCAACAATTATACGGTTCGACAAAATTATACTTTTTTCTTGACACCTGAGTCAGGAAAATCATTTTTCGAAGATTTTTTGTACACTCAATCCGAATCCGGCTTCAGAATTACTCTAATATGTCAGAATTTTAAGATGTTCCAACCTAAAAATGCTGAAAACCCAATTTTCAAGCATGCTGGTGATTATATTGCAGCGGCGCCGATTTCCCTCGTACACATTTATTTAAACGATCGAGTACCACTCTTTCTATTCAAAATGAGCTGAGAAAATCTCACCTACGATTCATCGTTCGTTCGTAAAGTCATGACCATTTGAAGATTCCACAATGGCATGATATTAACAATTCCATGCTGGTATACTTCTTTTGCATATCGAATACAACAATGTTTACCGACACCGGAGCCATACGCAAAATGATTACACCAGCGTGGGGTCATTGAAATCGCGTCATGTTGTGATCTCAAAATGGCTATAACTTTGCAAGGAAAAGTTGTAGATTACTTTTTCAAAGCTCATTTTGAAGAGAAACAGGGGTACTCGATGAGGTTATAAATAAAAATAAGATAGAAAAATGGCTGTCGTTAAAATATAATCGCCAATATGTCTGAAACCCGTATTTTCCGCAGTTGTGCGCTAGGGGATTTTAAAATCTTTACGTGCTAGAGCAATCCTGAAGCCGGATTCGGCTTTAGCGCGAAAACAATCTTTGAGAAATGATAGGTCTCGTTCAGATTAAAAAAATTGGTCGAGTCGTGTTGTTGCATAGAGGGTTATTATTATGTAAATTAGGTTTTCGTGTTGTGCATTCTGGTTTAAGAACATCTTACTCGCGCATAGCGGCAATTTCACTTCGATATGATATTGATGGAAAATTTTTGTCGTATTTTGTTTTTCTCTTTTTTTACCTTACTTGCTATACGGATAATATTTAGATAACGTGAAGAACGTAGAATATAAAAACGCTGTCGATAATTATTGTATAAAGTTTCATCTGTATATGCTACGTAAATTAGGGTAACATTTCAAATTGATTATTTTGGTGTATATGAAAACCGGTGATTAAACTTTTATCGCGAGATCCAGTAAAATGTTCCTCTTAAACGTTCACATGCAGCCAGTCCGCGAAATATATATTTGTAAAAACATGCAAAAACTCACGAGCCACGAAATAATTTCGTTTAATTCATTCTTTCTTTCGCTGCTGTATCGATCATAAAGAAAATAAAATGTCAAGCCATAGCCGGAAATATCTATTGGACCAAAATTTTAGGCCTTTCTCACGAAGCACACTCGGCATTTAATCTGACGAGAAGACTGCACGTGGCGGGGAAAGGGGGTGGGTATGGCAAAAGGAAAAAAATTAAGAGGATGAAGAGCGGATACATATGCGGAAACGAGAAAGCGAAACAGGTCAAAAGTTGTATATACATTTCGAACGTGTGCCTGAACCGTCGGCCAAACGACACGAAACACCTCGTTTACCCCAGTCCTTGAGACGTCTCTTCCAATTAGATTAGGATCTTGAGAAGGTAATGAAAAAAAATATGTTGCAATACATTACCGATGCTGTTTCTTTCAATTACAGGAAAAAAAGACATCGCAACCGTAGTAATTCTCTATTCAATATTTCCCCGAATCAGTCGCTCGTTACTATCGTGGTTAATCAACTTCTTTTATGATTTTAAACTCACTGTTGTCTTATCCTCTTTGTAATACATACACAAAAAATCATCTAGATAGGGTAAATGTAGAATAAAGAAGATGTACAAAACTGGTCTAATGAATGAACAGCCGACAAGAGGATATTGAAAATTCACTCACGCCACACACGCACTCGGGTGCCACTACATCGAGCCACAATAAATGGGTGCGATCAAAATAAAAATTGACATTCCATTTAAATGATGTTTTGACTTTTCGGCGTACCGCTTCGGCCGATTCGTCGAGATGGAAAGTCCTTCAATCCATACAGGGTCTGAACAATTACCGAAATTCGAAGTTAATTATTTGATACTTCACAATCACAATTTAATGAATACACAAATATGAAGATTACTCGAGGAACGCGTTATATTTCCCTATTTATTTTGTCAAAATGACATTTTTTATTTTTACTTCAGTCATTAAACTTTGCGCCATCTACACTATCTTAATTGTTAATAATCGCTACTAATGATTACGATATATTCAAACCATATCCGTAACATCACACGGGATCTCGTATGATGTAAATAAAAGCTCTCGAAAAGCTCCTACCTCATGATAGCGCCTTGCTTTGCCCTTTTTTTGCATCGTTGCCGTTTTATCTTGAATTTTCTGGGAATACCATCAATTTTCGTTCAAATGTGCAGTCTACTATCCTCATGAAATATTTTTGTCTTTGCTCTCGTCGAGAGACGTCACTTGAATATTTACCCGCGGAAAGAGCCACCGGCTTGTAACGGCAATACACACGATACGTCCGCCGAATAAAATCGTAACCCGCAAATTTTCGATGAGAAGCTTCGCAAAAAATGGACTTATTCTTTGTATGTATCGTGGTGAGCAAATAATTGCGCATGACTTTACGTCCTTAACGAAACAAGTCTGAATCTCTCGACGTGTCTTTCGCGAGAAGTCGAAAAAAGGCTGGGAACGGCGCAAAAAGGCGTGAAAAATCTATCACAATAATTGCTACTTTACCATAAAAAACATTCGTGTTCAAAAAAAATGTACACCTCTTGAAGGTAATCGCGTGATAATTCCAACATTCCTAGTGCTAGATGGAACAAAACTTTGAAAGATCCATCAGAATCATTTTACGAGAATGTTATTCACACAATGATATTAATGTACTCGTAGATTGGATGGAAGAAACAATTGACACATACGAAAATAATGTTTTGTTTTGCTAGCCAAAAATATTAATTCGCATAATGAAATTTGTGTAAATCCAATGGTTTCTAAGCCTAGAAAGATTTGCACTACAACGCTCACCGATTCAAGCCTTCATGATTCGTCTTCTTACCCATGACTAATAATAGTAAAAAATTCGTATAAAAATTGCATTAAAAAGACGTTTTTAACTTAACGCCATTGATTAGCCAAGGCTTTTCAATAAAATTACTTAAATGTTAGCGTATAGCTTTTGAATACCACGTACTCAATTATGGTGTGTTTTTTGGCATTAACCTTTCACGATCAAACGTTCCTTATCGAACTACCGATGTAACCATAACGAGGCTATCGTTATCCTCTGTATCGGTTAATGAATCTTGATAGTAAAAAAAAGACTGCAATTCGTACAATTTGCCACGAACTTTAATTTCTATTGTAGATATGCATTTTGTATATATTGTTTCTTTTTAATTAAAAATGGCCTGAGGGTTGACGAACGTCCGATCGTTTCGAGCTATTTCATGCGTCTTATCAGTTAACGACTATATCATGAACGACTTGCGTTTTCCGATGGAGCGGCGTTTTTTTTCTTTATGCGTCTTTCATTTTTGTCAGTTGTCGCCGTTTGGTCCGCACTACCAGCATGATTTGCATTGCAAAAAACTTGTTACTATTTTTTGGATCGATACCATGCCTGCCTGCCGTCCGATCGGTTCCGAATTCTTTTATTTCATTTTTCTTCCATGTTTTCTGTTCTTTCCATGCAACGAACTCACGTTTTTTTCTCTCTTTGTTTTATTCATGAGTATCAGTGACTTAAGAATTAGTGTGATAGACTTGACTAAAAATTCGAGCTGACAAGCGGAGTTGTCTTTTACTCGTACGTCTAATTTTAATCGTGATTACTATCCCTATGGATAATTTCCGGAATTACGTACAAATATTCTTGTTTTCACGCATATCGATATGACTATGCGAAATATCCAAGTCCATGGTTTTCCAAAAGTCCACGAGCTCTTTTATTCTTGTATATTAAATTCAACTCTGACTTTGACGAGACCTCGAATATTACGTATTCGTATCGACGGACAATTTTTCATCGTTTTTTTTTATTGCAATTTGATAGAGGTTCCCTTGAATAACGATTTATCGTTATTGCCCACCTTACGTTAATTCAAAATTTGGAATTTTTTATTCGCGCGTACCCAATGGAAATGCAACGTTAGTAAAAAATTATTATTCAATTTCTACATTATCCTGGACAATTTAACCAATCTTAATACGAATTGTTCACCAATTAACTCTGCCGAATTGTCTCCTCGTTTGTATATAATGCTCGATTTCAAATAGTTAAAAAAATAGAGTACAAAAATTATTCTACGAATTTTGAGGCTTCTGCCGAATTTTAAGTTTACGCTCACAAATTTTTTTTTACTTTTACACTACCTTTTTCTTTTGCTCTCGTGTTCTCGTTTTCGTTTCAATCAATTCACACAGCCGAAGTAAAATGCCCAATTAAGACTAATGAATACAAAACTTTTAACTCGATTCGATTTAAATTTAATTTTGCTCGTTTCTATGTCTACGTTTTTGAGGTCTAGTCCCAAAAATCTACCCCTTCATCCGTAATTATCAGAACAAATATGTCTACACGATTTTCCTCTTTTGTTTTCTTGAAAGCCGAATTTATCGATTGTTTTACAGTCTGATAATCTACGACTGACACGTAAATAACAGTCGCAATGAAGTTTACACACGTCGCATCGTAACCGCCGCGATATTTTTAGTTCCGTGTAATTATCGTATACCCACGCATTTAATTCGCCTCAATCGGACAAGTCAAATCGCCGTCGTCATCACTGTTACCGATATAGTGCGAGAGCTACATTGAATGTTTGTGTGTGTGTGTGTGTGTGTGCTTACTCGTATAAGCTGTAATAGCTATATGTATTTAGCGATGCTCCTAAACCTAAAGTCGATTATTGCAATTAGTCAAATGTCATATTCGCATTTGAATTCGCAGGGAAGTAGCACATCCACACGCCATTCGGACAATGGTCGAAATATTATGAAAAAAAAAGAATATTCAATAGAACATAGAGTTTTTCCTTAATTGTAAATTTTGAGGACGCCAAACAATACATTGAGAATATGAAAAAGGTCGTCTAGATGAAAATATCAGATTAACAGCTGACCTGAATAGTTATAATTATGTACGACTTATGTTATTCGATTTAAGATTACGCATAATTAAAAATATATATTGTTTGTCGGGTTCCCTAAATAATTTTTCGTGGCTCTTATAACGAGCCGAAAAACGAATGACCAACAAAAAATCGTTATATAGCTATTTGTCAAAACGACAATTTGTATCAATACTTTTGTTCCTTCCATTCAGAATAAAATTGGGCTTCCATATTTAACCCCATTATTTATTTCAACATTTTTCATTCCTGTCGTTCTAATACCCCCGTTTTTTATCTGTTTCACAATATCGATATACGCGCGCCCTACCAACATATTTTTGTTTGTTTGTCGTCAACCAATCCAGTGGTCTACTCCTCTTCGTCTATATCGAGATGAAAAGAGAATATAAAAAGTAGAAAAATGGGAAATAAACGATAAATTGAGAGACCACAATGTACGGTATAACACTTATCTTTCTATGTACATTTGTACCTTTGCCAGCAATTCGAGACGATTCAATTTCTTTTTCAACTCCTCAATCGTAACACCGGTCATCGTTCGCGAAGTTTTCAATCTTCATTGCCACAATCATTTTCTCAGGATGTACTCTTTCCTATCGGTGCAGCTAAAGACTGCAGATTGCAATTAACAAAAAAATGTTACTTTTGCAGTCTGCGAACGAGAGCCGGTTTACTCGGATATCATCAAACGCAATAAATATCCAATATTCCCTTGCAGCTAACAATCTGTGAAGCCATTGATTATTCCGTTCAACCACCATCGCTCTTGCAATTCTCAAAGAAGCAATTTTATCGTTTCGCAACCCTGATTACTCTTAAAGCGAGAAATAAAAAACTGACGGCAGCCACTAAATTGAACGGAGAATTCGTAGACGAGGGAGAATCATTGGGAATGAAATAGGCCAACGTTCCTTAACATTTCGAGGGCTCCAATTTTCTAAGCAAACAAAGATGTCGGTTTGATGATTAAATGAATGAAAAAAGACTAAGAATTATAAATTATAATAATGTATAAAATACGCCGAAACTTGGAGATTTTTGTGGGACGGGAAGTAAAAACACTTTTTATCGAGGGACTTTGAATCCTTAAGATGGTTAGTGCCCAGAAAATAGATAATAATCGAGTGATTACAAGCGGAAAGTGTGCAAGTTTCAACAAGGAATAATTTTCAATACATATTTTTTTATACTCTATATACTATTAAATGAGATAAAAAACGAGAATGAGGTCCGATATAAAGTTAGCTGCGCGCGTATTCCAAACACTAATAAAAGTTAAACCGCTCTCCAGTAGCGTTCGCGATATAAAATTTGTCCTCTATTTGTCTTTCCCTCCTTCTCTCCTTCTCGCTTCTCACGAATACTCGTTTCTTTTATCGCCGCTCATTTTGTTCTCTTCCGCGTTTCATCTAAACAGTAACAATGGGAAAATTGTATATTAATCATGTTCCAAATATATGAGATCTTCCCGAAACGTATATGGATTGTTTTTTTTCCTCTTTGTCGTCATCTCTTCCTGTGCTCCTGATCTATATAGAAACATGTGGGTGTCTTTTGCATCTCAGGTAATTACGAGGGGTTAAATCTGTGAAAACTTAATCGGGGCTGTGCACGAATTACGATAGCGTATAAACCGTTCGGAATGAGAGAACTCGTCGATCATCGTATTCGTCATTTCCGGATAGCAGACTCTAACAACGCAGTTCGAACGATTGTAGTTCGTTTTCTTCTTGCTTTTATGGAAGCTCATCCAAACAGAATATATCGGTGATCGTTATTACACGCCATACGAAGAGTCCAGATATACATGTATCATATATGCACTATAACCGCTTTATATTTATTTTGCGTTGTGAATTTTTGTCTCGCTTTTTTTTCAACTTTGCGTTTCTTTTTCATTTTGTATTTCTGTTCTTCTTTGTTCTGTATCGATTATAATATTTTCGGGATTTGAGTAAGTACGCACAGCTTCGTGATTTGTACATACGTGAAATACATTTATCGATGGGATATTGCCTGTCAGTATCACCAGGCACGTAACTTCCTTTCGCGCTCTTTCTCTCTCTCTCTCTCTCTCTCTCTCTCTTCCACTCCCCATCCTCCACTCTCTCTATCTTGACCTCTCTCTTCTTCCCTCCTTCAACGTTTTTTCTTTGTTTTTTCGCATTAGTACAGCGTACGTGAGGTATTTAGTGTTCGAAAAACAGAACTATATATATTTGTGTATGTATCGATATAATTGTAAAAAAAAAATATTAATGAATGTTACCGCTTTCATCTATATAACGCGCGTGCAGCCCCTTCGTATTTGTAGTAGTGGGATGTACATGCAACGTTTTTTTCATATATACGTTCCTATATGTATAGATATGGGTAGAGTTCCAAAAAGCCAATATGCCGGATCGACGTCGAATGCCTGTGCGGATCGACGTCAAATTGGTACATTCCCGTTTTTTTGTCCTCCTGAGCACAAGTATCAAAATGAAAAATGACGAAAAATTAATCTTCGAGGTCAAAACTCAAGAAAGTCCATTTCTAACCAGTCTTTCTAGATTATTCAATGAATATTTCAAATAAAAATTGAAAATCATGCGAGAATGCATATTTTATGTTCTATACACTTTTTTTCCTGAAACTATTTTTGTTCGAGAAAAACAGGATAATGCCCAAGTCGAACCCAAGAAGCCGAGAGAACTCCAAAACCGCAAACCCGACAAATCCCAAGCCTCGAAACATCCCAAACGCAACTGAATCCCGAACGTTCCAAACCCAACCAAACGCGAGGAATCCCAATCCCTCAAACCTACCGTAAACCCCCTTCCTTGTGTGTCCCGATTATGATCTTTGAAAATACCCATCCGCGGTGCCCGCCGCCCAACCCAGTGTTCTACGCACCAAACGATTCAACATACCCGAGTTTGTTTGGCTTCGTTTTGATTGCTATTTGTGTTCGCTTGATACGACTTTCACCGTCGATCTGTGTTTGCGAGAACTCCATTGGCTCAGGCATTATCTACTGTTGCGCATTACTACGTGAATGTTGAAGTTTCGTCTCTAAAGTTTCGTTTTTCTTTGTTTCTCAGATTTTTCGGTTATTTTTTCGATTGGGGGAGGGGGGGGGGGGGGGTGTGATTCTATTTAACAATGAAAGGGGTTCCAAAACGTCAAGGAATCCAAAACTTTTGTTTCATCTACGAGGATGGACGAACTTCATGTTCCTGAGAAGTTGGGAGGAAGCGTCAGCGTGCAGTTTCTTTACCGGTCGTCAGCACAAGAATTCGCTGAGACGATCAGCTCGCTTATCTTCGTGCTGTCCTTCTCGCGATAGAAAGTGACACATCGACCGCCGCGATATTCATTATTTTGGGTGTGCGCCCCGGTTTCTCCGTTTACGGGTTCTTTGGAGTGGTCCACACTTTCGTGGCTATAACCGTGAGCACTCAGGTTTCATACCCTTTCCAGCAATCCGTTTGGATTTCAGTTCGAATGGCCACGTGTTTCTGGATTAACGAGCGCAAGGAGCCGTCGTCTCTTTTCTTTTCGGCGCAAATTTCCCGACGATACACTTCTGGACGTTCCATATGAATCATGCCCAAGATCCATGAACCTTTTACGACACGGCCCCTTTCAAACTTTCGCCGCTCAATTTCACATTCGTTGATTTCCACGATCTCACCAGGGCCTTCGATTTTGCTTTTACTTTCACAGTGTTCGTCGAGAGACATCATGCACACTTCTTGACGGAACGACAACGGATCCATTATGGTTTCTCGTTGGATGTATTGCCCTTCGACAACACTGCTCTCACGAATAGTTTGCTCGAAGGGCAAATTTACCACAAAGCTGTACGTTAGAAACATACATAATATTGTAGATACGTGGCATCTCTCGAACCAGGTCTTTTTCTCCACGGTACCACTGTGATCATATTTGCCATACTTTTTGCCGATGAATTCAGCACATGTTACTCGTGACTCGTGTAGGGTCACCGACTTCTTGTGCTTTGAATAGTGTCACGTGCTTGGTATGATTCCGATGTCGCGTGACCACTGCAGCGTTCCGGCGCGGTCTTGCACAATAGGGTTCAATGCATACAAATTAAAATTCCACTCGATTTTAATAAAATTGTACTTTCACGGCTCTCCTTCCAGAAAAAGTGTTGGTTAATGTCGATGTTTTCAGCATCTTCCTTCGGTCGTCACTTGTGTTTCTTTGGGTTGTGTGATGTTGATTGTTCGTACTTGTGCATCAGTTTGGCGTGAGTGGCTTGTTTGCTTAATCCTCAGCACTAGTGTGTTTGTGTTTGGATTTGTCCAATGTATGTCGGTCCTGTCGTGTGATCTTGATTTTTCGATTATGAGGATTTGTGTGTCAATTCGATATGTAATCGTGAGTTTGCATGATTCTGAATATTCGTGTGTGTGAGCGTGTGTGTGTTGGATTTCAAAGGTTAAGAAGTTCGGAATTTCTCGCGTTTGGTTGGGTTTGGGATGTTCGGGATTCAATTGTGTTCGATTGGGCTTGAGATGTTTGGGATTCAATAGCGTTTGATTGAGTTTGAGATGAATGGAATTCAGTTGTGTTATGTTGGTTTTGTTTGGATTTTGGATATTTGAATTTTTGGGATTTTTCAGGTTTGCGGTTTTGAGTTCCCTTGGTTTTTTGGGGGTTTGAGTCGGGAATTATTCAGTTTTTTTTCGAACAAAAATTGTTTTATCAAAAACAAGTATAGAACATAAACTATGGATTTTCGTATTCTACAATTTTTGTTTGAAATATCTTTGACTCAGATCAATCGTTTTGACCGTGAAGATCAAATTTGCGCCAATTTTCTTTTTCATATTCGTCCTCAGGAGACTAAAAAACGAAAGTGTACCACTTTTCAAACCAATCTGGCATATGGACTTTTCGAAACTTTATCCCTTAAATGTGAACCCGTCATTATAATGTATTACAGCGCGAAAATTCTGTTCTCCTTCGGGCATTTCGTCATACCCGCTGCTACAATCGCAATCGGATGCGGCTATGTCGACTATTTTTATTTTATCACGTGACGCTCGAATAAAACGGAATTCCTCTAATCAGCTTCTGAATATCAACATTTACGAGGGTCTCTTGTGATACAATATTGTGAAGAAAAAAAAACGATTTCTAACTGGCGAAGATGAGGTCGATTTCATGGTTGCCGTATGTCGTTGACAATTCCCCTCCCACGATTATCAAGAGTTCTGCGACTACTAGAAACGTAAATATCAAAGGAACGAACTGTTGTGGTGTCGTTCAATTTAATTATTTTTCTTTCTTTGCTTTTTTTTAAATTTCGTATTTCTTCCATTTTCTGACTCTTTCATATGCGTATATTTCGCGTATATAACATCGATATGAATCCATTGGGTTTTTCGGTTCTTTTATGCTGTCTTTCGCATTAATTATCCAATAATCATCGTAAAATATTCCGACGTAAACATGTTCATACGTTTCGTCATGTTTGCTGAGTTCTTCGCATAACAAATATAGGTGTCTACGACAGCTGAAAATCTTAACGATCTAAAATTGTGTTTAAACCCAACTGAGCTCTTACTTTATCTCATCTTATATGTACACACACACGAATATATATGTATATATGTAAGTATGTATGTGTATATTACGATGATAAACAAATTTTTTCCGTAGACCTCTACTCTTTACTTGGGGTGAAATAAGATTCCTGGTAAAATATGAACTGTTAATGGCCGATATATATTCCTGCAATAAATTGAAAGCTGCTTAAAAAATGTTTCTTATCATTGTATGATAAATCTGCTCTTTTGAATGTTTAAATCTACTGGTTTGAATTGTTTGCAGCGAAATGCCATAGGAAATTTTATGTTTTATCTCTTTTTCTAAACGACTTAACGTGATCAAATTACGAACGTCACGACGACGTTCTGCAACTTCACTCGTTACAGTTAGTTTTCTGAATACTTCCAATATTCCTTGATAACTTTCGAAATTAGACCACGGTTGAATCGTTCAACAACACGTTTTCATAGAGAATTAAGTGAAATGCAAGAAAGGCTCTATAACAGTGTGCGATAATTGCGACTGCTTCCAGAGAATTGAGCATAGGAAGTAAAGGAATCTTGAAACTTGTTATCAATTGAACTCCGACCTCGAATAACCTTCAAAAGGGGTTAATGTGTCGTCAGCCGATAGTAAAAATTTATTTATACGGTGTTCAATTTCGTATCGAAATACGCTTTGGGCACTGTTCCACGATTATCCATAGACGAGTTGTAACATTGAAAAATAGCAAACAAAGTGTTCTCCGTATAATTAGTATGGGGGCTTGTAAATCACGATGAGGGATCTCCAGTTATAAATGTTGAGGACCTAAATTGTACCAGGCATCTTATTTCATCCTGAATAGTGGACTCTGGAAAAAGTATTCATTTTTCTACCATCCTAATATATATTAATAGTTATGAGTGTATCGAATTGATCGCTTGACTCGGGAATCGACGATTCGATAAGTCCTTAATGTAGTCCTCATGTATGTACTATGGTAGTATCTTGAATGACACTTTTATTTATTTTGCAATTGTTTATTCGAGAGTCTCGTTCGTACGAACATTTCCTGAATCGGCATTGGGCTATACTATAGTTGTTAATTAGAAACCTTATTTTGGCTTTGTCCGTTATCTATCGATTTATTTTTGTTTATCCATTCTTTTTTATCCGTATGACACGCTATTATTAGTACAGCGCTAGTTTATGTTTTCCTCGTATTTCGATTTCGACAGTATTAATATCTGAAATAATTTCAATCTGATTTTTTCATCTCCAAGCCCTTTTCGGTATCATTATCGACTCCAAAAACCCGCTTATTTTTTCAGAACTTTCTTCTTATCGTCCTAACGCTCACTATGTAAATATATTATCAGCATTAATTACCGTTATATACACTTTGATGAGTGAATTCCAAGATAGTAGGATGAAGGCGCGAGGAGAAAAAAATGTAGACTTGTTCGTTCGAAGTCCAAAAACAGCAATCGAGAATCCTTTTTCACTTGACACTTCTGTCGTTCTGGGAATCGAGCCTATCCCTGGTAATTATCATTTTAAACTCTATTCATATTTTAACTACTCATAACCACTCTCGTACCAGATGTGACACCTTCCTCTCTCAGCCTTTATTGTTGAAGCGCTATGCCTCGAAGCTTTTACTAACCCTTCATTACCCACACTCCGTATCACCGTGCATCGCTAAGTACGGAGTGATTTTCAGGTATTTCTCTTTCGGCTCACGTAGAGCAAGTACTTGCATTTTCGAACGATTTCGACAATGAGAAAAATATATTTCGGACTGAACGATTCCTTGCCAGTTGAAATGCTTGTGCCGTTAAAGTACGTCAAAGTATCTGTCAAAGTAGCTCTCAAAGTATCATCACAAGATTTCGTAATTGCGACAATATTACTAAAATGAAATAATACTTTGATATTAAATTTAACAATAAATTATCTTTTTGTTATAAATTACTATTTTTATTTGCATACCAAAACTTTTAGCGAGGCCTGAATGCAAAATGAAATATAAAACAAGCACCATTGTGAAGTGTAAAGGATTTTTTAAGAACCTTGCCTCTTAAAGTCGTCCCTGCGTTGGTAAAAATAAGAGTGGCGTTCAACCGATAAGTTTGCTCTGTTCGAACGGTGAGATTGTTGGTACACATCTGGTAAATTGCAATCGGAGGGCACCGGCCGGCGGATATAGCGCCCATAGATCTCGCCCCGCACTCATCTCCCTCTTTCTCCTTGTGAGAACTGTTTTTTCTAAGAATATCGATAGAATATTTTAGTCGTTTCTTCTTGGCTTATGCATACCGAACGCCTCGACATTGACAAGACTCAACCGAGAAACGAAAGGGTTCCGGCACTGTAGGTGAGTACGCATGAAATACACGTGCCTTTTTCTTTATTTCGTTTGAGTTTTTAATCGTGGCTTTCTTTGCGCATCCATCGTTGAACAAATTGGTCATTGACTCTGGAAGATGTACGTTCGTGGCTGTTTACAGCCATACAGATTTACATCGCATTATCGTCGACGTCTTTCCACGACGAAACATATACTTCGATATATCTTAGGAGGTTCCTCGAGTTATTTCACTGAGAACCACGAGATAAAAGACGAGACATGAAAAAATAACAATGACGATGAAACGATCCTCCAAGCGTTCCCATTCCCCGTATAAAACACCGTCGTCTATGACACGCGTAGACCATTTATATATTGGTGCACACACCCACGCATACACGCACACGCTCGCGTACAGACACCAACACGCGGGCACAACTCTCGATGTATATACATACAAACGCGTGCGCGCTTCTTCGTGTGTGTGTGTGTGCGTGTGCGTGCGTGCGGGCGTGTGGGGGGTCACATTCTTATACGTATATGACGGATACACGCTATAATATATATTTATATCGCAAAAGGTACAAAATTGTATGGTGACTGTGACGAAATCTTCATCGCAGTTGTACCCCATAATCTTAGCAGATCTACGACAGATAAACGCAGATACATATATGTTATTTAAATTTCATTTACCGAAATCAAAAACTATTTGTATATTAATATCCGTTCGCATGAATTATTTGCTTGTTATATACGTGTGTACGTGGGTATGTCGTGAGTGTGTGTGTGTGTGCGTGTGTATTCGTATGAGTTCGTGTGCTTTAGTGTTGCTACGTGCGTCTACACGAATTATTTTATTCTTCTATTCCGAGTGAATTTCGCGGACGCAACGATGAATCTAATCGTTTCCTACTCCAACGCGGAGGCGCCGATGACGCACTTATCTATTCGTGAGCCGCGTAAATATTTATTAATGTTTTCTAACCTGCGGACAGTGTGACCTCAGCCCGTCTGTACTATGTACTTGCACTTTTTTAAAAATCGTTTATTTTTTAAATTGTAAAACAGACTTTTCCTCTCACCCAGTATTTTTATTTTGCATTGGCTCATAGGTTGTCGCGTCAATGTTTATCGTAAGTTGGAATCATGGCCTCTTCCCTAAGATGAATAAAGTTACGCGATACACCGCAGAAGAGGACATTTCGCGCGCAATTACGAAGAGTCGCCAATTGAAAAAAGTCTTTTGATAGAAGAAGAATCGCGAGATTTTAAGAGCCGCTTAGGATTCGTAAAGCATACACGTTTAAATTGAAAACGATGCATCAGTGGCAGAGTCGGAACTCAGTATCCATTTTTTATTTGTTTCAGTTGAAAGTATTTTCTATCGTTAAAATGCACACACACGCACACACGTATTCTTTTTAAGTATGCCGCATACGTAATGCTTTCTCGAAATTCGCAATTTCGCAATTTTCTAAAAATGTAATAGTATGGTGCAGTAGCGCAGATTACTTTTTTATGTTTTCACATACGATCACCTGATTAGTGCTAAATCTTTTTTCCTTACGCTTAACGCGCTTATGCTAAACCATCTTGACGTCTTCACTATTTTCGTCTCGTCATATCCCGACGTTCACGTATTTTTCGTTGGTATTGTTTATCTTCAATTGCCTGAATGTACCGCGAAGAAGAAAGTCACAAAAACGAGAAGTAACCACGCGAACGATGAATGAAAGGCGAAATATCGAAGCCCAAGACGCGATTTGCCCGTAGCGATTCAAGACTTTTGCCTCGTGGTTGTCGGGAAATGTTACGAGATCCCGATGATTCTTTGGTAGACTCGTCGAGGAAACTCGACGCGTTGATGTAACTACCCAGAATCGTCCAAATTATCGTGAAAACGCTAACTAGGGAGGAGAACCAAAATTTATGCTGCGAAAGTGATACGCTTGTGGATTTTAGGAGCACACGCTTCCTTTTGCTTATTGCCCATTCTCCGGTCCATTTATCTAACAGACTCGGGAATTTTGACCGGGAAAACTCGGTTGCTCTTTTACTAGATGGACGCTGGATACATTTCTTCACGGGAGAGTTGAGAGGTCGCGAGAATATTCGTTGTAACGTGAATTCTTTAAACTATTTTTGAAGGACCTTCAATGAAGATATGAGAATTCCGCTGTTTTCGTAACAGCGATCAATCGGTTGGTAATTTGTCATATGTACGATCGTGTCGCCTTAAGAAAGTATCGTAAGCGGCAGCCACGTTTGTTATATTTCTTTACATGGCTGAATGATGTTTTCAATTTCATCGAAAGTCACGAATCTATCTGACGATGAGACGACCGATAAACTTTGCGAATGCGGTGGAAATCGAACGTTTAAAAAGATGGCAAAGCGCGAAAGTACGTGTCGTGATCCTTCGCGATCAAGTTAACTCCGAACGTTTTACGCGCAAATGACAAGATGAATATCAAAAAAAGATCATGACGATGGTTGGGTGAAGGAGAACAGCTATAGTGATATTTGGCACTGTGAGAAATGGTGCGTGACCAAAGGAAAAAAGAAGAAGAAATACCGCGCACAGCTCGTTCCTCAATTCCCCACCCCGCTCGATTATTTATTTACACCAGTTACGATTGTATTATGATTTGTTGTTATTTTTTTCACTTAACATTTAATACCTAATAACTCTTACGTCCGGTTACGAATTTTAAAAAAATTATAGATAACCTATTTTGTCCTTATTCAATTTCTTTTTATCGCTGGAAATTCTGCCTTGCCACGCGCACGTGTGTACTATCAACGTCTGTTTTTTTTCGAAACGAGCTGCGCGAATAATGGATCCTCAGACGTCAGCTGCTAGTCTACTGCACTCCTACTCTGGTAGATTATTCTTGTTATTTAACGTTATCACGATTATAAGCAGAACAGAGGTATACATGGTCGACCAAACAACTATCTCGGAACTAAAATCGGTCTTGGAGATCTTCAAATGAATCTGTTTTTACTCTGTTGCCGTGCCTTTCGGCATTTTTCATTTTTTATTCAGTTTTGTGATCGTATAAGGGGCATTAGGGTTAGAGCGATTATATTTCTTGGAACGAACGGTATAGGTGATCAGCAGCCGCGAACATCACCGCAACCAAATTCTCGACCTCAGCGGTCAGCTACATTTCTAAGTGTAAAAATTGGCTGTTAACGTTTATTTTTGCCACAAGTTACCATTTTTTCGGATACTTGATAGGTTTTTTATCTTAGTGTTCTTGCGTACTTCGAACGATAGTTAAATATAAATCCCCGATCATCAAGTCTCTCTCTCTCGCGCTTCCACCCGCTTCCTCCTGTCCCTCGCCGTCACCCCACGAGAATCTCTGGTTCTGTCTATTATCTAGTAAAAATTGGTGTTAACATTTTTCGAGGAAAACTAAGAAAGTTCGTTGCTCGGGAGCGATACGAAACGATTATGTTGAAACCTTCGTTCCGGTGGTTTCATCGACCGTTAAACTCATAAATGTGACGTACCTCCATCAGAATATGTTGCTATTCTTTTCGCAGAAATCGGTTACACACAATTTTTCTCGTTGCTTTTACCAGAAGTCGACATTTTTCGAATTGCCGTTCTAGGAAACTTGTTCTGCATTTATAAAGCTGCGAAAACAAAAGGGACAAAATACGTCGATCTTTCAAGCTACCGCAGCAAGGCCAAATAAAAAGGGCAAATGTACCCGTGTGTATTCACGCATCAATGATACAATCTAGATTGCAAGATGAACGCTCGATGAAAGTGAAGGTCAGTTTTTTCGCGCAGTACCGCCGAAAAGACAGAAAGAAAAAATCAGATCGCAACTACCATCTAAACTAAAAAAGAAGGTTCTTCTTCGAGAATCCAGTCGCGTCGCGCTATTTTTTTTAATGAAACAACGATGCTCTCCTAAATGCCGTATAAACTAATAAAACATTAGAAATGAAAACAACTTTATAGCTTATATAAATAACAGACAATAGTTTTTTTTTGTTTCTTTCTTTCTTTCGACTTTTCGCATGGCTTTCTCTTAAAAAATGCCCTACCGGGGGTGTAGCTTCGTACATAATATATAATATTGTGTGTTAAATTAATTTATCGATTTATATTCTATTTAGGTTTATTGTTATCGTTCAATCAATCGTTAATAATAATTCGACTAACTTATTTAGACGGTTGGCTCTGCCGTTGGCATTATCCGAATCCGTCTTTAGTACCGTCGGCGGATAGTGTTCTCATCTCTTTCTCATCTTTTCCCTTTCTCGTCTCCTTTTGTCGTTTCATGCACTCGATTTCTTTGACTCGTGAGGCATGCGCGTTCCCGCGAATTTCGTAATGGACGAATGAAAGAACAGGATTAGGAAGTTTATGGTGTAACAAAGAAGAAAATGTTTCGATGCAAAAGTAATCGAACAATAAAATTGGGGAAAAATCGATCTCTCAATACCGAATCTTTTCCCCAAATCAGGGCACATCCGTGACTACGCCTGAACGATGAATATTTGTCAAATTGATAGAAACTCGCGACCTTTCGATTGGTGAGCCTTGGGTCTTTAGGATATTGGAAATGCAATTCAGTACGCGCGTATTATTCTCATTGTCGATTCCATCGTCGAGGACATGGCGCTGGGAGTAACGAGTCGGCAATTTCTCTAATGGTTACGGCCACTGACTGTAAAGCTGGTATTGTTCGCGGGTATAGCAAGCCGAGAGAGGCTTGACGAAATGTGCATCGACCGCGCGACAATGTGGACATGGAAAAACCCGGCTGTAATCCGAATAAAAGTTCAGCCGTTGGTGCGGATAGATGAGCGGCTTTTGGCAGCTGTTGCACTATAACAGATAGAAAAAACAGCAAAAGCCGATGTTACAAATTTTGTTCAACAAGTACTCGTACGTAGAAGACAAGACTGCTTCGGCGTGGAATTTGAATGATCGGAACGATGGAAACGATCAACCAAATTTTTAATCTCGAAGGTACGAGTGCTTTCTTTACTGTATATCTGGCAGTATAATATTACTTGTGAACTTGTCGGTAGGATCTATTGACAATTCATTTTAGCAAAATCTTTGGTCAAATCTCATCCTTATACCCGCCAATCAAACTTCCCATTCTCGAATAAACCATATTTTTCAGATTATCAACTGATTTGATCAAGTTGGGATCGCCCCGGTTTGCAGATTCCAAATTCAAAATACAGCCTGTCTCCGCTGTACGTTCAAAGACTCAATGACAAGAATCGATGCTCACTTTGAGACGTTCTGTGCAACATGGCATTGCAGCAAAAATATCATAGCTGTACATTGTTCCAAGGACGAGGCTCGAGCCGTCCCAGGCTTGGGTGCAACAGCGACAACGTACCGGAGCTCCACCGCTGCCCTCCAAGCAACTCATGCAAACGGCCGATAAAAATTGTGTGCGGCCCTCAACCTTTACCTGTAATCCACATGAAAATCATTCCCAGAACAAAACATATGATTTCTGTTAAAATGCAAGCCATTTCTGTTTCTCCTTGGCAAGTTCGAATACAAAGAGGCGAGGCAAGAAATATATAAACGCCAATAATGTACGAACCTCAGCGCACGAGTGGGAGTGTTGGCGAGGCGACAAGAAAAAGGTCCCGTCAACCAGAGGGTACCTATCGAAGACTAGCATCGCGGCTCGGCAAAGAACGCATGAGACCCTCGACCATTGGAGAGCAGCAAGGGTCGATAGAATGAAGCATCTTGTGTCGTCGTTACCGTGATTCCCCTCGTCTTCCATCTGTGATTCCCAGAAAAAAAACAAATAAGTTATTCAATCAGTGTATTTAGACTTGGAACGCTGATTGTCTACTTTGAAAATGTTAAAAATTTTTTTATTCATTCTCAATACGCATGTCCAAAGGACCATGAAACGCCCAAGTGATGAAAAGCAACAAATAATGACAGGTGACATACGAAAAGTGGCAGTTGTAAGTATATAGTTGTTACATATTCTTCTCTTCTTTTTTATTATAATTGATAATTACAATAAAAAAGGGTGCGATAAATTCAAGTCTAAAAAATATATTTTTTGCCGAGGACCCTCTGATCATCTCATAATCGTGATTAAATAAGTAGGCCGTAACAATAATTTCAGTATTATGTAGTAATCGCGTAGCTCGAATACACTCGGAATGATAGAGTTCTTTTCAACGAGAACAAGACCCGTCAACGAGGATGGTCTGCGCATCCAAGGACGGTAAGTCTCCGGAGAGGTGCTGTGATGTCGTGAAACTGTTGGACACACAGTTTGGAGAACAGTGCCTAAGGTACTGTGGTCCATACATTTATCGTCGAGGAGACCCCCTATTGTTCACGAAGAGGAAAGACTGTACCTCTCGATATCCACATCGCGTTCTCTTTACCCAACTCCTTTTACGTCTTGCGTATACACCGACATTTATAACCATCTTAAATTAAATACGACCTCGATCGTAAGTCAATTCATTCGATAGAACGATCGAAGATGGCTGCGGAGGCCATGTTGCTGCGTGATCTCTTTTCGCCCTTTCGCATGAAGGATTACAGTGATTGTGAGACGAAAAATTTACCCTGCTGGGAAGCCAAAAAACAGAAGACCCGAAGGGCTTCTCTGCTCGCGGAGCTTTTTTCGGCGACAGCACATCGGCCATTATCCTCCTAATAAATCTCACCTCTCACCTGACCAATTATCTATTCAGAATTGTTTACAATTTATATTGTTGTCTATGAGAAGTTGTCAAACGACTTTAAAGACAAGATTGTGGGAGGTCGTTAGAGGAAATAATAAAAATCGACAAAGTATGTAGGAACTGTATTTATAAGGTTTATAAAAGAAAACTCGTGACATGTGGAGCGCTCGGTGGCATGCTCACGCCTTCGCATCTCTTCGGCGACTGACGAGAGAGCTCTCCCCTCTCCTTACTTTGCCGCGACCGTTGCGCCAATTCCCGGAGCTATGTCTCTTCGCGGAACTAACGACGGTTCGGCTTTTCTCGGAAACCCAACTGTCGGGCCGTTCGTGGAATCACTCGGGACCTTGCTTTGAGCGATGTATTAAATAATATTCAAGAGGGAAAAAAAAGATGCCTACAAGATCATTTTTTTCATTCGTGTGTACGCTGTTCATACCCGGTTGTACCATATTTAATGTCTTCTGAATCTCAAGGGGGAAAAGGATATAGGGATTGCGACAAATCAACCGCAATCCATTTACAGGCAGTCAATTTTCATAAATGTTATTGCTAAGAGAATAGTTTACAGTACAAACGGGTACAATCAGGGATAAAATTATGAATAGTTCTTGTTTTAACATTTGTTCTCGAATAACTTTCCCTTTCATTTTATTATAGGCGGTGGGTAATTGACGATATTAGGCATTGACTATTTATTTCGCAGCTTGATGGGAATAAGGGTAGAAAGGATATACTCGTCCGTGCAAACAGAGACGAACAAGTGGACGCTCGTACAAACGAGTACAAAGGGATAGACACCAATACAAATAGATACAAACGGTAAAATCTTTCATAACTCAATATCTTCCCCTCTTAAATGACAAACGAAATAAAAGGCGGTATAAACCGGCTATAAAGCATTGTGAAAAAAAAACAATCGCCTACTTTTGTCGGTTGCTTACTTCACGTATGTGTCATAGTTTGAAGATAAACTAAAACATTCTGAACAAACGTGTGATGTTTTAAACGTGATACTTTTTTTGCTGATGCTATCAGATGATACGCTAAGTTGCCAAGAACTGCGCATCGCTTTATGACAAAGCCATTCTTTCGGAAGTTATTGAAGGTTAAAAGTGGATTGATAGTGAACTTCAAGATTGTTTTATTGTACTTACAAAACTGTTAGAGTCTTTTTGCAAAGACATCATCGGGCAACTGCTGAATAGGTAAATTTAAAAAAATAAAAAAGACAATTCTCGTGGCTTTTTAGGAAGATCGATACTAGGAAAAATTGGTGAAAATAATTAACTTCATTTAATGTACAGATGTAGATTGCATTGCATCATGGTTGTATTGATGCAATGGTTATACTTTTTTCGACCGTTTGAATTTTTGTGGTTCTTTCAAGCCGTGGAAATAACTCGCCGGTTTTAGATACAGTTCCGGAAACTATACTGTGATCAAGCTGAAGTTTTGTACAGACCTTCCTTTGAATATTCTAAGAGAATCATGTAACGGGTTTTCAATAAGATTACAAATACCATAGTCCTTTGAGCAAGCTGAAATTCTTTCAATAGTATTTGCGATTTTGAATTTTGTAAGTTTTTTATTTCTTCCCCCAGTCCAGAAAATCCAGTTCCCGTTCCAGTTTAAAAGTTCTTTCCACTGTTAATACAGTTATCTCCTTTTCTCCCTTTACCTTCTTTATCCAATGCATCGCATAAAATTGTCGTTTGTCTCAACCAAACGCCCATCACACCTTCAACGAATGTGGCAATCTCTCCCAATATTCCGGGAAAGATGGTACATAAGCCACGCGATACACTTTATGAGCCCTTGTGGTCATTTTCATGTAATCTATAAATACGATTAATATGATATTTCAAAAACACTTAAAAATACTTCATTTTTAAAACCATGCAACCATAACTTTCTACATGAATTCCTTAACTAACTTTTACAGCAAGAAAAAATCACACCGGTGGATTTCACTTTCCTTTGCTATTGTATTCGTAAATATTTTTTCACGCAGATATTCGTACATATGATTTGAAACGATTTGAATAATACTTGGCGATCTCTCACGGGTGTTCGTAGGATCGTTTTGCCTTGCCAATCTTTCCCTTATGGCTATCTCATCTGGACTTTCGGTAGCATTCAAGTAAACACCAACGTACATGCATCTTCAGTGTGAGTTCCGCTGCTCACCCGATTTGTTTCATTCCCGTTAATAAATAAACATTACAGAGCAGTTGATTGATTTCTTCCAGTTCACGAATAAACAGAATAAATGAACCTAACAGTTCAAGAATAAACTGAACTGTTAGGTGCTTGAAACCAAAATATTCACGCTTGTTGTATTACAATAACAATGAAACATCGCGTTTTACTTTTCCACCGTAGAAAATAGTTTATTCCAATTTGTTATGTTAAATCGAGAAAAAAATTTGCCTGGAACATTTTTTTTCTAGGGGAGCTCTGATTATCTGTTGACATTTGATTCCCAAAATCCTATTGCGCATACTTGGAAATAAGCATCCTGATTGATAAGTAATCTTTACTGTACAATATTGTCCGTGTAAGGAAAAATTATTTGCTTTCCTTACTTTAGAACGAAAAAGAAATATGTGAGACAGATAGGATTGCTCCAATATGGTTTCGAACCTGCTCTAGGTACGGCTTGTTGCGATTGGTGACTCATCATCAGACTTGACCCGCGGATATGTCAGCTAATTTTTGTCGATCCACATCTAAAAACAAAGCATTTTTATCGAAAATTCAATTGTAAGCGCTGTCTAGATGGGAAAAACATCAAATGTTCCAAGTTTCACAGCTAAGTTGAACAGACTCACTGAAACTAGGAAGTAGTAGCTTGAAGTACGTCACATTTACGTTACTCTGGTAATACGAAACACACGGATGATGAATCGCCGAGGGCGGTACCTACATCAATGTCAGTCTCAAAAAAGTTAATATACTGTAAGTTGTCAATGTTAGGGATAGGGATATTCTCGGTACTAGTGAACCACTGGTACTTTATGTGTACTGGTAATTGATTGCCGCCGCTTATACGAATAGAAGTCTTGGGGGCAGGGGTTGGGCGGCTTTTTTAAAAGTAATTTTTTTTACATTTACCACATCTCACGAATTTTATATAAAAAGTCAAAGAAAATCGCGGCAAAACTAACGAAAATACAGCCCTTTAAGTGACCGCTCCTCTAGCTCAAATCGTATACCTGGTTGACAAAAAATGGCAGCTGCGAACACTCTACAGTCGTTTAAACAGAGCTACGCTTTCTCTTCAGTAAATCTTCTAGAAGCCATAAAGTCTATGAGGACTTGAGCAATGACGCACTTTTTCGGCGATGCCTTGGAGGATTAACGCAAAATACGTGACGATTGTGTGAATCAATTCATTTGGAAAATCTCTCCGAAATCAGTGAGCGGTATCTCAACCGTTCTTGAAATCGTAGCACATGTTGGCCTATAGCATTTTCCTGTACACATCTGGCAACAATGATTCTGTATAAGTACACACAAATATACCCATCGATTAATGCTTAATTGTCGATATTCTCGCGTTTAAAACTTCAAACCGTTTCATCCCAAGCAACATTTTTGAAGACGGTGAATGTTATAACTCAAAATATACTGGATGGACCCTTTTCTAATTTCTAATTTTTTCATTTTACACTAACAAATTAATCGAATTTTTAAACAAATCACACATTTTTGAGTGGCAAATGCTGCCAAAAAATAAAATAACCGATAAAATATATTCTCCCGGGTTATCTGGAGTAGCATGTCTCCCTTTGAACGCATCTTAATTTGTTTATTTCAGATGGCTGTAACGCGGTATGCAGTTTACCGCAAACCCGTTTTTTTTTTTCAAGAGGCCTGGGAGATTTGCTTCCAACACCTTAATTATCAATGTTTTCGATACAAACTTTTTATTAAACATAGTCTAAATGTTGAACTATTGCAATTAAATTAAACAAACAAAGTGGAATCAACTTTATCTATTTAAAAAAATCTTGATAATATGCCTTTTTGCCCCTAGTCCCTATCCTTCCGTTGAAATAGTAATGGACGGTACAATTTGGGATTAAAGTTTGCTTAATTTTAATGCAGCGAAAATTAATTATGCTTGACCACTGAATTTCTTCTGAACCATATCGGTTGTGGAAAAGACTCGCTTATTTCGAGAGAAGTTCCAAGAAGCATACCAGTCTGATAGAGTTTGAATTTTGCATAGAACCTCCTCTTAATATCCTAAGAGAACCGCTTAACGGGTTTTTGGCGTCGAGCGAGGTGGAGGCAGAGCCTGGATGTTGCGAATCGGGTTTTCCTTTCGCGTGGTGAAAGTTGAAGACCTCCGAATTAACGTATTTTTTTAATTTTCGTTCCAATAGGTTGAGATATCGTGGTTTGAAAATTTGGGACTTGCGGACGTAGCCCAGCCGGTTTTGACTGACGCGTAGAGTACGGTATGCGTTAATGCTTGATACAAAAGCGGCCGTAGCTAATACGGTAAAACGATGGACTGGCACTCTGAAAGATCGCGTACCCATGTTTTTTTTTAATTCAATTATTTTATTATTTTATAATCTTTCATAAGTCTTTGTATGTGCAGGTAAATAATAGAAATGCAATACTTGTCTCTGTTACATAGAAACATCAGGTGGGACGTAGTATGGGATATTCCGGGTATTTCCGTGTTATATAAATGGGAGATAAAACAGTTAACGTATATTTGGGAGATTTAAATAACGTAAACCATCCATATACCGGAGAGTATTGTATGACAGCTTCTGGTAAATTTCTTCCACATGTGTTTATTTGTTTACAAGAACAAAGTGGAACGTTTGGGCCACGAGTTCAAATATATATTAACGAACTGATAAGAATTATAATCATTTTATCGTCACTTCATCGAAATCAGGGAAATGAACCTCGCCATTATTCGCTGATTTTCTTGACAAGTTCTGAGATCGTACGTGAAGCACGAGCATTTGCTTTTATAATTGATTCAGGGGAGGCCACACAAATTCTTCTATTCTTTGATTTGGCATTCTTCAATGAGGACAACGATCCAACGCACTAATTAAAAATTATTCCGCCAGGTTGTACACCTTATTGCCAATCGTGTGGCCTTTACTTCTACCTGCAGGTAAACAATTTTATCAAAAGACTCCAAAATAATACTCATTTATTGAAAGAAGATCGCCGGATAAATAGCAGAGACTGCACTGGAAATAATAGCACTGGAAATACATTCTCTAATCCACCATCAATTGGCGGGTGGAAAGCTAATGCTAAAGTAATGCTAATGCTAAAGCTATGCTGAAGTATGCGCGGTTTGGAGACAAATGACCGCAGAACAGGACAGTTTTTCAGAACGTAAACGAAGTTTGTTTTCCTGATAGAATCCTCAATATTAAATACGGTTGCGGTGGTATTCCGTTATCTTATGTTTGTGGTGTCGTAAGCCTTTGTGCTTCCCTTGCTTTTACGATGGTTTTCAACCTCCAATTTGTCAACATCCCGATCTGATAGAAGAAAAATCAGAATAATTACCTGCCGCGAAGTTTGCTAGTGTGACTTAGATTAATTATTTATTTTTTAAACTATATTATTTTCCTATGCAATTGTGACTTCATTATTTGATTAATTATTTTGATAGAATAGATAAATATAATAATAGATAAATAGATAAAACTAATAATACATCATTTCGAATTGTCTTCTTTACCTGCACTTGCAAAGACGTATTAGAGATCAGAAAATAAATAAAAAATCGATTTGAAAAAAGCATGGGAAAGCGGACCGTGAACTTTCAGAGTGCTAGTCCGCCTTACCGTATTAAGTACGGTCGGTCGCTATTGTCTCAAGCGTTAAGGCTTCGCTCCGTACGAAACTCCCAAATTTTGAAATCGTGATATATTAGCAACTAAGGCCTATTGGAATAAAAAAAAACGATATTAATGGGAAGATCGTCGACTTTTACCACGCGAAAGGAGAACCTCATTCATGAAATCCAGGCTCTGTCTCCTCCTAGGAGGTATAATTTTCGACATATCGAATTTGAAAATTAATCTTTTCGCCCCACACGATTTTATTCATATCGGCCGTCGCGACCAATGTCGGATGGATTTATGAGGGTCTTTTTGGGGAACCTTATTGTTCGGCCAGGTTTCCATTACGGACACGTCTCCCGAGTTAGTGTACGAAGTTCTGTCGCTGTGAGGACATCGGTTCGTCCGCGGGAACTTTTTTAGTGAAACAGCTTTTTCGTTTTTGACGCAAACGTAATGGCCGATTGTCGAGAGCAACGCATAACTGTGAAATCTTGTTTTCTGTTGGGGAAATCGGCCGCGGAAACTATCGTACTGCATAAGACAACTTATGGGGATGCTGTCCTAAGTAAAACCAGAGTATACTCGCGGTTTGCAAGTTTTACGAATGGAGAAATGTCACTTGAAGACCAACCTGGTTCAGGACGCCTCTCAACGTTAAAAAGTGACGAAAACGTCGACGAAATCAATGCTCTCGTTCGTGAAGACCGTCGCCAAACTATTGATCAACTCTGTGAGATAACTGAAATATCATGGAGTTCAAGTCAGAGGAATTTATCCGAAAATTTGCACATGAGAAGAGTTGCAGCCTAATTTGTCTCTCGCCTTTTCACAGACTCAGCACTGCCTTAGCGATGACTTCAGGCATAAATTGAGCTTCACAATCAGCTCAAAGAGGACCCTGATTTTTTTTCGAAAGTGATTACTGGTGATGAGTCGTGGTGTTATGGATACGACCCCGAAACAAAGCAGCAATCAAGTCGGTGGAAAATACCCGGCTTTCCACGTCCCGAAAAAGCTCGCCAGTTGAAGCCAAACATTAAGCCAATGCTCATTTGTTTCTTCGATTGCAGAGCTGTTGTGCACGCGGAGTTCGTTCTCCCGGGCCAAACTCTTAATGACTGAAAAGGGCAGATCTTTGGCGCACAAGCGACTGGTTCTTCCATCATGACAACGCGCCGGCCCACACCGCTCTCTCCGTAAAGCAGTTTTTGACCAAAAACGGCATGACACCAATCGTCCTCCTCAAAAGGGGCATGACAAGAAAGCGTTTTGCCACTATGGAGGAGGTGAAGTAAAAATCGCTGGAAGACCTGAAGAAGGTCCCAATAAGTGAATTAAAAAATGTTTGGAACATCGGAAGGATCGTTTGCGAAGGTGCATTGTGGTCAAGAGAGACTACTTTAAAGGTGATGACAATTTTGTGTAAAAAATTAACAAGTAAAGAAGTTATGCAAAAATTCCCGTTTTTTTGTGTTCCTGGTCGTATTTTTACCATCCGTTAATTAGTTCCGGGCCACGAATTTCAGGTGTATGAAAACTATCGAAAACTGAACTAAACGAAAACTGATCGGAGACTGAAGACTACACTGAAGTTGCCACTGTACATGCCGCTAGTGAATCTAAAGGTAATGAATGTGACGAAATTGATCCCATGTAGATGTAGTATACAAATTACAAGAGGAATATTTTCTTATCTAATTTTCACGTTAAATTCATTTGTAGCTAGTTCCTCACCGAAATTGTTCTGATTTTTCTTATACATTGCCAATCTATAACGAGAAAAATATTTTATTTATTAGAAAAAAAAATCTATTCGTAATTAGCGTAATGTCAAACACCCAGATACGAAATTTGACCGACAAATAAGAATTTTCGGTCGCCATATTGTATCAGCAGCTTTTTACCGAAACTAATATTGGATTCGTTATTCGCGATCCGGAAGTTGATTGTTTGTTTAGTGATTCACTAAACAAGTGATTAGTTCGAATTGTCATTGGTTATTCCTATTACAAAGTATAGATAAGTCTTCACGGTTTTCCGTGAATGGTTCTTTGATGCCATCTATGATCCGGGCACATTATGGAAAAACTCCTTTCGTCGGCTGTAAAAACTTTATACACTAAAAGTATGAATTTCGACGCGATCGCGGGTATAGTTGTGCACATGACCATACATTGTAGCATGGTGAAGCAGCTTTCTTGTGTACAATGTCAATGTGCCAGAAAGATTGCGAACATTGAATGTTAAAGCAGAATTGTTGTCTTTTCCTCTCATATGTTATCTCCATTCGGATCGTTTCTGATTAATGCTCCAACACGGACCCACGTATGTGGGTCACGTATGTGAGATAAGTACTAAATTCTCGTCTGTCGCTTTTGAATAGTGCATTCACCGCTCCATCTACTAAAAATGAATACGAAGTGAATTAAGACAATGAAAATTCAGCAAGTTAATTGAATTCCTTCGAACGTGGGAGAACAACGAGAAACCCGCAGGGGGTTAGGATGGAAAAATTATCGGTTCGCTTTTGATTCCACGTAAGCTTTGTGATAACCTCGAGGGATCTTAAAAGAAGTATTTGCATCTGGCGTGCACGTCGAATTTCAATTTTGTCTACATCACTTTTTGCATTACACATTGGCAGGATTAGTAGCGAGAAGTATCTTGAATTCGTTGCGTTAGTTGAAAACCAGCCGTTCCGAGGAATCGTAGGTGGTTTTTTGCCTTCAACACCGGATACCATGAAGAACCCTAATTGACTTCCTCAAGGAGAAAAATAAAAGTGTTTCTTAGTTAAGTCTCTTCAGCCCTTTTCGTTTGACGCTCTCATCACCTGATTATACGCTAAGGTGCAGCAGAGCTGTTATAAGAGGACGATATAACAGAGACCTGCATTGTACCGTGACAAAGAAATCAGGAAAAATGCAGCGTGAATTTATGGACTTCCTCTCATTTTAAACCAGATGAAGAGATAGAGAATGAAAGTCTAAGGATTTCTGTGGCGCCAAGTACCCTTGAATTGTATGAACTGATCGGTTTTTTTCTTTTCGTAGCCTCACCTACACAGCGCGGTGGGCACAAAACGGAGAACGTGATAGTTTTAGCTTTTTTTCTCAGTATATGTGCTGTAAAGTTTATTTGGAAGCTCGAAAGCTTCTGCAAAGATCCTCGATTGCGTAAACCAAGGTCAGCACCGTTCTGCCAATGTTTGAAAGAACATCTACTGCACGTCGTGCAGAAAGATATCTAGTACAACGCCATAATTGGTTCTTGGTAACCTATTTGCCTTCTCCTCGCATGTAGGGATCGCCAAGAATATCAACAGGCCCGAGTCTTGGTCAACGTATGGGTATCGATAATTGTCGAAGCGTCGTTTGCCTATATCTGGCCCATCAAAGAGTTAAAATTCAACGCCATCATTTCTGATTTTTCAACAATTGCCATTGTACACCCAATACTGGCCTATGGTACTGCTGTCAATAAATGACCGAGTATAGGCTACTAATAGCGGGCCATCGTTTCTTTCCTATATTTGTCATCACTCTCGATTTTGTGATATCTGCCAGTGTTCATCCAGCATATGACCAGTATAGGGTTATGAGTCAATCGCGCCGTAATGGCCAACAACTCTGAACCGTAGGTAGGTTACCGTCAATATTGTTTTTATATTTGCCAACGTATATCCAATTTGAAGTCGGCAATCAGTGGCCCAAGCAACGTCGAAACGATTTCGAGTATGTTTTGGTTATTAATGCTTTAAGGTTCATCCTATATGTTTTAAATATACGATTGAAAAAACCTAGGTAGTCTAGTGGTTACAGGCCTTCCAGCGGATCAGGAGATTCCGGGTTCGGACCTCGATAATGGACAAAATATTCCCTCGACATTTTCCGATAAACCTCGTTCCGTGGCCGGGAAGCAAACTTGGGACTCGAGACTGTATTAGTATCTTTTTTCCGCGGTTTCTGAATACCCATGGCAGAAATGCCATATCAAATACGATACAGAGATGGGAGCCGGCCGCGGCTGCACGGTGAGAGGAGAAAACGGAAGGGAGAAAAATAAAGGAAGGAACAGAGGAAAAAACTCGGGCAAGTGCGAGTCGGACTCGCCCGCCGAGGGTTCCGTATAAATTTGTAGGTACATTTTTTTTTAACGCAGTTTTTTCCGTTCTTTCATAGTTCTAGGTCAGCGGCAAATTTTGATTCCCTCAAGAGTTGAAATATACATTTTTTTGCAGCATAAACGGCCGTATCTTCTTTTTTCGTTAACCTAGAAGTTTGTTTTTTTCAGAATTTCAAGGGACGGTGGACCTAAGTATATGGTTTTAATTTCAACTCATTATCTCCACGCGTTACCGAGATAAACAGTCTTGAAAGATAGACGGACGGACGGACGGACAATATAGTGATCCTATAAGGGTTCCGTTTTTTCCTTTCGAGGTACGGAACCCTAAAAAGGAAGAAACAGGAAAAGAGAAAGGAACTAATATAAGAAAAATAAAAAGTAGGGTGGGGCTGTGAAAACCCGAAAAGGGTGTACGGAGGAACATTGAAATATATTATTGTTGTTTGACAGAAGAAGGGTAGGGGAATTTTGTACCTGCACTATCTTTGTACAGGAGAATATTACATCGATTAAAGGGCCAATTGCATTTATCAATAGGCCAATCATCGATTGTAGGAATCGCCCGAGGCACTAATTCTATTCTGGGCCAAGTCTGACAAGCAGTGCAAGGCCACGACTGGCAACCAGTATTAAGCCAAAACTGGCAACCAGTGTTGTGACCAAACTGCGAGTTCTGATCATCCGACGTTTGCCCGACGCCGGGCTAGTCATGGTTGACGTTAACGTGCCGTTACTGGGAACATGGTCACTAATCCTTGCCCCATAATGGGCCTGTTGTATTTTCTGACACGAGCCATTGCATTGAATCGCAAATCGCAACAAAGATGACGCTCGAATTGGACATTTTTGGAAAAGAGAAAATGTCATAGTAGAGAACATTTGGTAATGGTACAGCAACGAAAAGCAGATCTATGTGGTTCGTATAAAAAAATACCGATGGTCTGAAACACTCCTAATTTTCTAAAACGTCTATTGATCCAGTATTTACGGAGACCGCGGTAGCGTAAAACGTTTGTATTTATATCCTGTAGATATAAATAAAGATATTGGTATTGTTCGAATATGAGAAAACCTTGTAGGAGAAATAAACATTATAATTCAAAGAGATGGAAATCTCGAGGATTGAGAAAGTCATAGAACCGTTCAAATATATAGAGGGGGTTTCACTGACCATCAGACACTCCAACGAAGTCCCAAGAGACTTCTACATCTGTAACAAGGAGGCTGTGGCAAGGTTCCGAATTCTTATTATCCAGTTCCATCTTACAACTGTAAGCTCCTTAGGAGGCAGCTGTTCACGAAAAGGCAATCACTAGTAATTGGGATTTACGAAATTTCGTTCATCTCCCCTTCATCCCTAAGTAACGTTTGTATACGCAACGTCGGCATATTTCACGTTAAAGGGGTGCTAGGAGATACGATCCTTTGCCCTTTCTTTATTCGCATTTTTTCGCTAGCACCCTGCTACTTTCCTCAGCCATCCGATATTACGGTTAGCAATAGAAAAATCTCTTGGATCGACGGTAAAATATTTCCATTTGTCTTTGATCTATAAATGTTCTCTGCAGACGCATACCAACCCAATGCGGCACTGCAGAAAAATAAGAGGATACATCGGGCGAAAAATATAGGAACAGGAGATAAAGGAAAAGCAAGCGAGATAGATTGATAGATAGATTTATTATTATTGAACATTGACCAAACGGTGATAGAAAGCTATCATAAATACAAAAAGAGCTGACCGAGATCGAGGTATCGATAACAAAAGATAACAAGCATTTAAATCAAGAAATAAATGGTAATTATAGCGGGTTAGCACATAGTTGACAAGGATTACATTGCGCAACGCCGTACAATGTAATCCTTACGTACAATCCAATCAATCCAAGAGGAAGGGGGAACAGAGAACCCGCTTCCCGATACCCCCTGAATCGACCTTGGCGACGTTGACGCGCGGGTGTCTGCAGATGCAGCTCGAAAGTATGGTTATGAGGCCTACGACGCAGTATCCCATTGTCTCCACATACAACACTAGTGTCCTCCTGCAAGCACACCCCTATTAATTAGAGAACGCACAAAGCCGCCGAATGCGAATTACCGGTATTTTTATGTAGGCTCACGAAACAAATATTTTAAAAAATTAAGTTCTTAAACTAGCGTCTATACTTGTAAGAACTCATGTCTATCACTGTTCCAAGCACAATATTCCGAAACACCTTTTAAAGTTGTAGAAAAGTTGAATTGCCACACAACGCAACTCACTGGGCTCTTCAAATGGTGGCATTGAAAAAAACTATACATTTAAGTACTTCACATTCTTATACCATCGGATCCCTTATTATAGGAAAACCACCGGGGGTGGAAACCAAATCTTATAATAGTATGCAATTAAAACATCTTTAAGGCTATCGATACCACACCTCTTCCCACCACAACATTTTGAAACTACTATTCTCCCAGACGGATGAACCGATTGGGATGAAATTCGTTGTGTTCATTCAGAACGTTTACCGATGTCGAATTGGGCGCAGTTTTCAAATTTTCATGAAAACATCTCAGTTTGTGGTTTGCTTCGGAGAAATAATGAATTATTGGCGATGGCTTACCATTTTTTAAAATAACAGCGACCTGCATCCTGACGGCGCACGACCACAAAAAATACAGATTTTGAGATTTGCTGCATCCATTCCAATGCAGAAATAACAAAGATCAGCTACTTTGAACAATTATGGGTGAATGTCGAAAACATGTACCAACAAAGCCCACAATTGTATGGATTATGACGAAAACTTAGTTCATCGATATTCTTACGGGTGGCGTGCAGCTCGCATCCTTATGTGTTTACCGATCGCACTCGTATACTTCTCGAACAAATTGCTTTTTTAACGGATCGGAAGCAGTAGCTCGCATGTTCGTTCGCTTCGCGCGCAGTTTTTTGCGTTACAAGGGGCCGGGTTCCAACGCGTTGTACTTTCAAATATTTCACTATCTTTCATGTTTTCAATGTTTCCTTGCGGAAAATGTGTTTTTACCGGACATACGGGAAGGCCGGGCAAAGTGAATACCCCGGACAAAGCGAGTACTCCCCACTAGTCCCAAATTATTCGTTTGCCGTTCAACACACCACCTTTGTAATGTTCCTTCATCTTGATTTAGTACACGGCAAACAGTAGACCGAGGATCGCGTGCCGTCCACAGAGTGGAGATTTGTGTTTCCGTAAATAAAAATTTAATTTTACATGGTAAGTATATTGATAATTTTTGCAGTATTATTAGTTCTTGGTTTTTAGGAATATTGTAATTTGGTAGTATATCAAAGTAGGTTTTTATAGTATATTTAATAGACAGTCAGAATGATTAGTTTTTTATGAAATGTGTTAATGCCAAAACTTATCTAGTCGGGTAGAGTGAATATGGTATTCACTTTGCCCGTCATTTCTGATTATTGACTTACGATCTCATTATGTCTTTAATTCGTTTTAGATGATGATTAAATATAGTTCAAAAACTAAAAAAGGGTCGTTGGATGAAAATATCATGGAAACGGCTATTCATTTGTGCAAAGCTGGAGAATAAATAAAAGGCACAGCTACAAAGTATGGGTTGGCGTATGCAACTTTGTACGGGCGTGTAACAACCGGCATCGCTGCTTCAAAACTTGTTCGATTTCGTCCTGTTTTCATTGAACATCAGGAAATATGAACCGTGTATTTTTAGGCTTGACTCGAGACGAATTAAAAAATTTAGCGTTGATCTACGCTAAGAAAAATAATTTGAACTACCCGAATAACTTGGACAAGTACGAAAAAGCTGGAGATGATTGGGTATCGTCATTTTTGTCTCGTCACGATGAACTTTCCCTCCGAACTCCAGAAGCAACATCGGTTGCAAGGGCAAAGGGATTCAACAGACATGAAGTTGGACGGCTGTATGAAAACCTGGAAACTTTGATTGTAAAATATGATATTCATGCATCCAGATTATATAACATGGATGAAAGTAGTAAATCTACAACAAGCAATAAGCCGCCTCAAGACTATCAGTAAAGGGAAAGAAACAGGTGGGCATAATTGTCAGTGCAGAACATGGTCAATTAAAACTGTCATCGGTTGTTGTAAAGCCCCTGGTTCGTTGCTCCCACGATGCTTAATTTATGCAAGGAAAAGGATGCAACGTAGCCTACTTGATGGTGCGCCTCCCGGCAGTCAAGGAACCTGTACTCCAAATGGTTGTACTTCAGGTGAGGTATTCCTTGATTGGGTGCATTTTTTGTGGAACATGTTCGACCTACCCCTGAGAACAAGATACTTCTTCCGTTGGAGAACCATGAGAGCAATAAGTATTAGCAAGCTTTGGATTACGCTAGTAAGAACAACGTCGTAATTTTATCCTTGGCCCCACACACAACTCATAAAATGCAGCCCATGGATGTAGCCGTTTACGACCCAATAAAACATTTTTTGAAAGGGACATAAATTTATTCCAAAAATCGCACCCAGGACGCATTATAAATCAATACGATGTGGCCAGACTGTTCAGACATCACTAGTTTTTCTGAAAAGTGCAGTAGCTCAACATGAAGTCCATGCATTTGAAAGACCTAGAAGTATTTGGGCAGTGAATAAATATGCTTTTGGTGACAAAGATTACGAACCAGCCGCTGTAATTCCATGTACATCTAATATGATTATTGGCACAGAAAGTACAAGCTAACTAGAAAAAATCGCTATTCCCGGACCTTTTGCAGAAACGTCTTCAACTCCTTCGCCTTTATTTCTTCAAGAAGATATTCCACCAAATCCAGTCGATCCTCCATCAGAAATAATTCTATCTTCAAATAGAACCTCCCCTTCTGAGCTCCAAGCTATTGTTGAGTCCATTGCTAACTCGCCTGAAAAGATTCGTAGCGGCGTTAGATGTACACCTGAACCAGAACCTGAACGTTCCCAAATAGTCTCTACTTTTGAACCATATACAGCTACAAATTCTGAGAGAGGTTACATAGTGCTGCCAGAGACTGCAGTAAATATTCAACAGAATACTAGCCGTGACAATTTACCTGATCCGGAACCTGGATGCTCAGCTTCCCAATACAGTCCCTTGATATTGAGACCTATACAAAATCTTGCCAGACCAATGACCACGCGTAAACAGAAATTACAAAAATTGGAAATATTGACCAGCACACGGATTAAGGAAAACCAAAAGCAGAAATTTGAGAAAAATAAAGTTAAGAACGTTACTAAAAGACTGGATGATAAGCCAAAAATGTTCCTATGAAAACTGTTAAAGTTTTTACTAAGCTGACAAAGAAAGCAAAAAATCGGCTAAACAAGCTAAACAGCCAGAGAAAATTAAAGTATTAAGGATCTTTAATGTTTTTTTTTGCGGTAAAATATATATTGACGAAAATGATAATCCGATTTTAAATTGGATTCGATGTGACGTTTGTCAACAATGGTATCACGAAGAATGTTCCGCTTTTGATGGCACTCAACGATATATCTGTGACAACTGCCAATCTTCATTTTCTAATTACTTATGTTCAAGTTAATTTTTCTTTCCAGTTTATTCAATTTATGTCTATGTTTCCAGAGTTTAAAATATTGGAATTCACTTTGCCCGAGTACTGTATCCGCTTTACCCAGAGTACCGGACAAAGTAAGTACCGGGTACGAAAGTAAGTACTTTCGTACTTCTTCTAATTTTATTTGCTGTTAATTACTGTTTAATTATTAATGGTAACTGATGATGGTATTTATAAAAGCAATTAATGAAGACTGATTTGTGATAGTTATTTTGTTTTTGTATCTTATACCTTTTCTGCTAAAACCTTAAATATCTTAAAGTATTCACTTTGCCCGGCCTTCCCCTACATTTTTCGATACAGTACCGATGTAAGTATTTTCATCGAACCGAAGGGCCAAGAAGTGTATATCACGGTGCCTCTCATCGCGAATAAAATGTCGTTAACTTCTGATTTTCTATTCACCGTCACCTTTTCGTAAGTTGGGTAATCGGTCCTATCATCATCATCATCATCATCATCATCATCATTTCTTCATCATTCGAATTATCTGCCTTATTATCATCTCTTCATTACTTGGGTTATCTATGCTGTCATTATCATTTCGTCATTCGTCCTACCGTTGTTCCTTCAGCACTTAGATTATCTCAAGGTTATCTATCCTACCGTCATCCCTTCATTATTGCGGTTATCTTCCCTGCCGTTATTCCTTCATCACTTGGGTTATCTAACCTACCGTTCGTCATTCAGTAGTCGGATTATCTGTTGTACCGTTATGCCTTCATTATAGAAAAGGAATCAAATTGTGCCCATTTGTTAAAATTACTTTGGTAAATCGTACATTTTCATAAATCGTAATTATTACCGATGATCAATAAACTGAATTTGATTAATTTTCGCCTATCTTAAATTTCACCGCCCGTCTATAGAACAAGACACCTGGACCATTACCGTTGAAAAAAAAACGATTCTTGGTGCAAGCTGCCGAACATATTTCTCAGCATAAAAAAAATCGTAAATCTATTTTTCACAGTAATCATAAATTTGCATCGCCTTTCGATAGAGCGAGACTTCTGCGGTCATTACATTTTACAAAATTCGATCCTTTGAAAAACTTGCATACGATAAATCCCGGCAGAGTGAAAAAGTCATACATTTCTTTTTTATAGTAATTATAAAATGTTACAACTATTCTATAGAGCGAGACTCTCGTGATTATTATTGTTTAAAAAATTGAATCCTTCGAAAAACCTGCCGAAGATGAATCCCGGCGGAGGGAAAGAATGCTAAACTTTTTGTTGTTGAAGTTATTATAAAATTTTGTGATTATAAATCTCTTGGCATCATTATCGCTAAAATGAAAGTCGATCCTTGGAGGAACCTACAGAAGATAAATACGTGCAGAGAGAAACATGCAACACTTTTTTTTATAGTAAATATAAAATTGTACAACTCGTTCATTGAGTGATTTTCCGACGACCTCGTTCGCTTGAATAATTGGCTGTAATAATAATTTTGGTCGCACTTGTTTGTTGAAATTGAAAGGAAGCGGCAAAGTTCGCGCGCTCTCCACTTTCTGGGAATCGTGACGGCGAATGCTCATTGTCGAGACAAAAAATGGATGTACCGCTGTAATGTGTGTGTGTGTGTGTTGACTCTTACACACTATTTCAATTACGTAAGTACATTTTTATATATTACGTATATGCATATACGTATGATCCACACCCATGCATACACGTATGTGTCATCGTTACAACCGAACCACGGCGTCTTCATGCTTGTGGTTGTAACCATCCGCACTCGGCATTGCACACACATATGCGCGCGCTCAGCGATCAGCATTAATTTTGATGTCTCGACTCTTCGCCCGAAGAGGGACCGCTCCGAAATTCTCCGGCATACCCCTAAGCCCCTAAGGCTGAAGGTCTAATCGAATAGGCCCGAAAAATTACTGAGGTCTAGCGGAAGTGTGCACCGGGTTTACCGTCGACATTTACAAAGATGGCGCGGACGGAAAAAGCAAATAGATTGATAATACACGCAGGGGAGTCTGGAGATATAAGGCTAAAATAGGAAAGCATCTGCACATTCATTTCCACAACGATTGGACCCAGCATAGTTGAGCACCGAATATGTTTGTTACATGGACAGGTGAAGAGCCAACGACATGTTGTTAAGTCTACAATAGTTTATACGACAATACAATAACAAAAGCCTTGTCGTTCAAGCCCAACTACGAATCGAGTCGATGCTCATGTTGATGTGAGTATTATCAAGCGACTTGTGGACGTGAGTATTATCATGAGAACCATAGTTACTCGAGATTTTTAAAAAACTTAGGGTAAGTTCTGTGGAGGTTGCCCGACTAACTTTCAGGCTAACCTACGACGTTATCGTCGATAAATTACTAAAACAACCATTTCAATCACAAACCAAACATTGATAACAGCGCGCATTACGCTTTAAAAATAACCACGCTCAAAATCAACAAATGTAGTCACATCAATCGTTACGAAAATATTAAATTTTATCATCTTTCCCAGAGTATTCGGGTGGATTGTGGTCATAGGGGTCATGGGGCGATGGCCAGCATGCGTTTTCTTTGTTCTAACTTCTTGGTTTATCATCTATTGCCTTTAAAACTCTTCTTCTTTTTCCACCTTTCTTCTTATTGTTCACCATTTAGTATGATTTAATAGACGTGCAGACGTCAAAGTAATGCATGCCCCCTGAGCATGTTTACGGGATTCATTTGATTTACTTTTATATTTACGGACGTTTTACTCCTTTTTTAAGTTCTTTTGCACAACAATAATTCACTAACACTTATTACCGGTCATACAATGAAGCAAACTATATTTTTACTTTCACGTCTGGGAGGGACACGAGCATAACATTTATTTTACAGACTTTGTTGTCTACGCCTAGTGCAACAGCACGAGATGAGGAGAAGGGGTACTGGGAATGGAATAAAATTAAGGAATAAATGTGATAATTTAGTAGTGAGTAACAATTCGACAGACTTATACCAACTGGTTTCGCGATTTATAATGAATTACCAATTCGATTAGCGTAATTATAATTAATTTAGAAGCAATAAGGGTACTATAGAAAAGAGAATAAATAAAAGAATTTTACGGTTTGCTTATATTTGTTAGTTGCGTGTAGCTGCATGCGTATACACACCTAAGGTTTCAGTGTAATTATTCGTGGTATAAAGTAGGGATAAGTTGCAAATTAATTATTGGTCTGAAAAGTGTGACAACCACACATGAGGTTTTAATTCAGAGATTTGTTGTTAATCATTCCTTACATGAAATTGTATGGGTATGAGTGGTAGATGACCTATGCTCCGTAGTCGTCAACAGAGCGCATGGCATATTGAATTCGATATCTAAGACCTAAACAGGGACGAGTTTGGTCTTGGTATTTTAGAACCGTGACATGATCCCGTGTTAAAAAATTACACACTGCTTTATGAAGAGAGAATGAATGAGTCTATGATTTCTTGGAAGCTGTCTAATTGATGCTAAATAACCAACGGCGGAGGCGTTTGCCTTTTTGATAAATGGCTCCATATGTCGTTCCATATGCAGTGAAGAATTCACTTTTATCATTTTCACCGGATTTTACGTATATGGCCGCATTCTCCTAGAAATTAAACTGGATATTAACCATTGGATGAAAAGAATCGAGGTTTGCTCGCGATGCTCGCGATGTGATATGACTCGCGATTAATATTACTAATGCCATGTGTTCACGATGAATCGACGATTTTCTACTGATCATTGATGCGTTACGTTCATCTCTTCCAGATATACCCTACGTATGTATTCTCGAAGAATAACCACTTTAGACAGTGTACAGCGAGGTACCCACTACCACATGCAAGCGCTCACACCGACGAGCGGGAGTGTCCGCATAGTGAGGATATACTAATACACAGGCCCGTCTTAAAAAATTAATAGTTAATCAGAGGTTGATCTGGGAACCATACATGCTCATATCAAACGACTCAGAATGTCACCCTCAACGCCCTATTCGACGCATGACCTTACGTCCTGGGACACTTTGTGTAGTAACCACCATATGTCCGACATTTTATCAAGATCGCTCCTACTACGCGGCCATTAATTTCTATGAAAGTGGCGACGCTGATAGGATACACTACTTATAATCATTGATCAGACTTTCCTATCACTCGCTTGATATTTGTCCACATATACACTACCATTCAAAAGTGTGGATACACCAGTCGATATTTTTCCCGCACTCAAGTTTGATAACGCTGCCAAAAAAAAAGATATTCTAAAATCCAATGCGGCGTTTTAAAGAAGATATATCAGGCTTCAGTTTACTCTAAAGATTCTTTTCAATTTTTTTTCTACCCGGTACTGACTTTGGTAGGTGGCCGTTTTTAGGCCTCTTTTCGACTATAGCGAATCCGGCGCCGATTCTAAGAATTTGTTTTGTTTTTTTTTTCACTCAGAAAAATTTGAAAGCGAACACGGAAGCTCCATATTGCACTTTTTAAAAATTTTTTTGCGCTTTCGTTTTGTTATTTCATTTTTTGCTAAAAACGATAAATTTTGCAAAATTCAAAATAACGCAAGAATGATAGGTTTTAAGAGAAATTGTTAGGGATACAAAAATCTGCTTATTTTCATAATAAATCGCCTGGAATTTTTTCAGATTTTTGCTGTGACATTTTTTTTCGAGTACTTTTTTCGAAATTTACGAGCCAAATTTTTTTCTTTCAGGTCAATAAAATGTTTTAAGGTAATGTAAGGTAGGTAGGTTTAAGGTAAATGTTTTAACGTTTTAAGTGCCTTAAAACATTTTATAGGCCTGAAAGAAAAAAAATTGAGTCGTACATTTCGAAAAGGATACTCGAGAAAAAAATAAATGTCAGAGAAAAATTCTGAAAAAATTCCAGGGGATTTATAATAAAAATACGTAGTTTTTTCTTTCCCTAACAATTTCTCTTAAAACCGAACGTTCTTGGGTTATTTTGAATTTTGCAAAATCTGTCGTTTTTAGCAAAAACTGAAATAACTTCCCCCAAAAAAAAGAGCGAAAAATTAAAAAAAAGAGTAATATGGAGCTGCTGTCTACCCTTTCAAGTTATTCTGAGTAAAAAAAAATAATAAATATTTCTTAGAATCGGCATCGGATTCGCTATGGTCGAAAAAAGGCCTAAAAACGGCCACCTACCAAAGTCCGTACCGGGTAGATAAAAAATTGAAAAAAAAAATGTAAATATAGTAAACTGAAGCCTGATATATCTTCTTTAAAACGCCGCTTTGGATTTTCGAATATCTTTTTTTTTGGCAGAGTTATCAAACTTAAAAACTTTAAGTGCGGGAAAAAATATCGACTCGTGTATCCAAACTTTTGAACGGTAGTGTACGTAGCAAGTAAAAAGTTATTGACTTGTCATGATGAAGGGCAAGTGGTAATTGAAACTGCCGAAAAAAATCAAGACGCGCCGGAATCGGCGAGGGAGAGGTTGAGGCAGAGAGAGACAAAGAGAGAGAGAGAGAGAGGGAGAAAGCGAGAGAAGGAGAGAGAGAAAGTTTCATGCACGAGTCAATCGAAGCTGAAGTCACTGAAAGTTCTGGAGAAGAACTGAATTTCAGGGCGTGTGTCGCACACAAGAAAATTTCACCGTGATCTCTTGTTACATCGATGGTAACAGTGGTCGACGGAAGTTAATATAATCCAAATAAAACGTGACAGTAAATAATATACACACAGGAACACGATAAATAAAAAACATCAATAGAAAGTGGATAGTTAACCTGAGTCGATTCGCTAAATACTATATAGATAACCCGATCACCAGTCAGGAAACAAAAAATGCAAACAAATAACCGGAGTGATGAAGCCAGTGCCGTATGGACTGCTGACACCCCGGGCGAAAATATTTCGGCGCCCACTTAAAGGAAGCAATATCAAGTGTTAGTTTTTTGCTGATCCCAAGTAAACTTATATTAAGAATTTCATTTTTCCTTTAGCGTTATCCAGAGCTAACGACGCGAACGTAGAAAGTTTTGTATCTCCTTTTTTAAATATTTTTTTTTTTAATTTCAGATTTTTTTAACATGTTTTATTTTTCAATTTTTTACAATATTTTTATTCCTTTTGATTTTTTTGTCATTCACAAATTTTTTCAAATTTTTTTCGAATTTGAATTTCTTGCACATTTCTTTTACTTTTCATTTACATTCAACATTTTGTTAATTTTTTATGCATTTTCTTAAATTGTTGGTTTTCTTGAATGATGTTCTCCAGTAAAATTTTACCTTTAGGGCTTGTTCATCAGCAAATGAACGAATTAATTGAGAAAAATCTAATTATCCAGCGATTTCATTTTCAATCGACAGAGTAGCCCGGTTAGAGAGTCTCGATTGAGAGGTTGTTGATCGAAGATACGTTTTTATTAATTTTAGTTTTGAAAAACTGCGTTCTCGACTTGCAACTGTAACCGGAATGGTTGCAAAAACCCGGAAAGCAATCCAAACATTTTGATACAGTTCCTGAATTTCGCGCTGTCGTATGAAATTGAGAACGGATAAACATGATATATTGTCACCGGGACGAAAATGCTTAAAAGAAAAATGAAGGACTAGGGTAAATACCCCAAACGTCGCCCCCCCCCCAATCTTGGGCCGTCTGCACATTTTCAGCTTGCGTTCATTCAAAAGGTGATTAAGTGGTAATTTTGCCACTCGAGTTGCAACCTTAGTTCATACTCTTTAAGTACAACCCGGTACTATCCGATTACGCCACTCGCTCTTCACGCACTGAGCGTCAGTAGCGATGACGCCGTTGAACCGTCAACTTTGTAGTTAAAATGGCTTACTTGCTGTGAATACCCACGCTTCGGGGATTGATATTGCAACGATAAGAAGTTTCTTTTTGTTGCTTTAAGCTTTGTTATCACTAAAACGGTATTTTTACTATATTTTGAGATTGTTTTTTCAACGTTTTGCGTATTAGTTTAAGGGAAAAACAGGGGGCCGCCATTAGGAAACCAGTTTCGACTTAAAACCGGAATCTCGGCCGGGGCCGACATATAGTAAACGCAGTCGGTTTTATAAATTCCAATACTACCAATTCTATTCGCTTAGTAGTAAAAATTACACAGCATATAGGTTATTAAATCTATTTTACGTTTAATTACCGAATTCCGGCCGGGGTGGTATTAGTTGAATCTCGAGAAATAAGGTTCACGAAACAGGGGCCGACTTTAGAAATATTGAAGATCGTAATGTCGGCCAACCTCAAAATCGAACGCTACAATAGGTGCAGGCTGATTACTTTGTATTTTTTCGTTGATTGTGTAGGTACAAGGTAGTCATTTTCAAACTATTGATCAAACTTATTATAATTTATTTATTAATATTATAAAGAGGTTAAGTTTGGATGTAATAGTTGACAATATTGAAAATCATTGTCTTACTTTATAACACCCTATACCCGGCCGTCATTTGGGAAAAACGCGACCGATCGTTGGGCCGTAAACGCCCGATTTTAGGGTTTTTTTCGTTCTCGACGCATTAAAACTTCAATACTTTGTTTTTTGGTATAAAAGTCAAACTTATGCCTATAAACATAAAATAGATTTATCACTGTCTAAAACCGCGTCACAAGCTATCCTTTCGTTGCAAACTGATGAAGCCCAAGCGATCCAAAGTTAGAAAATCCATTAGGGGCCGACGTTTACTGTATTTACCCTATTCCTGAATACAAAAAATAGGCATAATAGATTTGGGATGTTGGAAGAACGATATTACAAAACTTGTAAGGCAAAAATTCTGCGCTCTGTAGGAGTCCAAACATTGTACATGGTTTTCGCGTTGTATAAATTCGAGCGACGCTCGAGACCAAGTAAACAAATCAGCGACCTCGCGCCACGCTCGAACCGAGAAGGTTTAGCTATCCCCACCATCTACCACGCGTCACACGTATCGGTTTGGCGGTGGAAGTATCGCACCAATCGTAAGCGTAAGCGCAGTGTGGTCGAGGAGCGACTCTAACGATACCTTTAGAGTCGCTCCTCGACCACAAACCCTCAAAAATCCATCTAAAAAAATCTCAACAAAAATTCTGCATGTGCACAGAGCGTAGAGCACAGTTTTGCGGGTTTGCACCAGGGGAAGCAGCAGACTCCAACTTCAGACCTTGGCGCCCCCCTGAATGTGTCGCCCTGGGCCGTCGCCCCCTCTCGCCCCCCCCCCCCCCCATAGCCGGCACTGGACGAAGCGGTAATAGTAGGACCCGAATGATGAAAAGGCGGACGGTAGGATAGATAAACCGATGGATAATGAGGAAATAAGTATAATGTGATCGAATAGCTGTATTTTTGCATTAGGAACAGAGTCGTCTGAAACTTCCTTTCGATATACCCTCAGCGGAAACTCTCTATCGAAGAAATCCCCCCGGGGCATCTCTCCGCCGACGAGCTTTCTTACTGGGCCCTCTGGAGCATTTTCCATCGACGAACGTCCTCGTTAAGCCTTTGGAGGAGTTAATAGAGGAGTCACAGCATCTGCTCTTAAAATGGAGTAGTCACGGAGGAAAAGTACCAATACACAGAGATCTAAAAATTCTTCTCACCATTATTTTTCCCTCCTCACCCGCGTGTTCTCCCTCTTTTATAAAAATTTCCCCTCTATACCGTCCCGCTTTATAAATATAATTCGCACCTCGCACCTCGTTACTTTGGAGCATTTATGTTTTATAAGTACCCGCCCCCGTATATTAAAAATGAAGCGCTTCTATCATTTTTTTAAATATTATTTGTATGACAAACCGATACAAACGTACCAGAAATACACGTTACATCCTGAGCATATCCATATTTACTTCGGTTACGGCTGTGCAGAAATATGGCCGGGTATTCCCGATTTGACGTATGGCCCAGGCCTGGCTTGCCTCGTTTGATTTACCTTACCACGACCTTTTATGAAACAGACAAGGAATATCACAAAATCGTTCCTTGGGCAAAACATTAGAAGTTCCTAAATATTAAATCTCGATTTATTATTAATGAATATGTTTAACATGAGTAAGAGTGAAGAGCATACTTCAATGTCATAGTATGAGTATATTTATTATTATTATATGCTTCATTTTATTGCCATATTATTTTCGTCAATAATAACGACGCATGGCAATGCTATCGTAAAGGATGAATTATAATAGTGGCGAAAATGATGTAGATATTCCTATGATAAAGGAGAGAATAAGAAGTGCAATTATAATATTATCAGGGTGACTTATTTATATTTCTGATACAACGCTGATGTTAATTTCTTTAATTTTGATGCCCGAATAAATACACTACGAACATAAATTAAAGGAGCAGAAAAAATTCAAATTTTTCGGTGATTTTTGACGGGCTGTATTTCAGTGAAAAATCATAGTAGGTACCGAAATGACAAAATTAAAGTTTTGAAGCTCCAAGATTCTAGTTTTCCAATATTTGGCCAAAAATGTTTAGGAGCCATGTTTTCCACGCAATCCAAAGAAATAGCGCGGGAAAATTTTTTCCAAATTTTTAGCCTTTGTTTTCGATATCCCACGAGCTCGGAAATTTGTTTTCAGGTTAAACCATCATATGGTTCGGATGGCTTGTTTATTCAGCTTCAATTTCCTCTTTTTAGATTTTGTTAACGACCAATTTTTTGTGGCGATATTCGATATTAAATAAAAAAGGATCTTTTTTTCTTCAACCGTTAATATCTCAGCAACCAATGGTCGTACAGGAAATGGAAGGGCAGTTTCGTAAACGGAAATGAATGTGCTATGAAATCCTATCAATACATTTAAGAAAAAAAATGGTTTCCATCCACATTATCGATTTTAAAACGGTTCAAAAAATCGACTTTTTCCCTTGTTTTGGTAAATCGACCGCATCTTCACTAATATTGATGTGGAGGGTATGGCACTTAGAGATTTTCATACTTCAAGGTACCCCCAATAGCCCTATGAAACGGAAAATCGATCCATCGAGCGGTTTTTTTCCCGATTGATCAAAGTTTAGGAAAAAGTTAACGGAGCAAGATTTTTGTTTCCGAAAATCTTGCAAGCTTCATAAAAATGGAAAAATCAATTTTGCTTCAACTTTTTTTTACAATTTTTTATCTGCTACTGGGGAGATTGGGAAAAAAACAATACAAAATTACAAAAATTTTCCAAACAAAATTTTGATTTTCATTTTAGATATCGACCGCCGGCATTCTCGTTACGCAAAGCATACTATGTGGAGGTTGCACGGTCGGATTAATGCTTCATATGTGTTTACGCACATGTGTTGTGTGTGTGTATTAGCATCGCAAATCAACGCGAATGCCGGCGGTTGATATCCGGAATGAAAATCAAAATTTATGAAACTTTGTTTGGAAAGTTTTTGAAATTTTTTGTTTCTTAATCTCCCTAGTGGCAGATACAAAATTGTGAAAAAAGTTGAAGAAAATTCGATTTTTCAATTTATATGAAGATTACGAGATTTTTAAGAACAAAATTCTTGCTCCGTTAATTTTTTCCTAAACTTTGATCAATCGGGAAAAAAGACCGCTCGATAGATCGATTTGCCGTTTCACAGGGCTATTGGTGGTATATTGAGGTATGAAAATCTCCAAGCGCCGTAGCCTCCATATCAATATTAGTGAAGATGTGGTCGATTTATCAAAACAAGAGAAAAAGTGGATTGTTTCAACTGTTTTCAAGTTGTTATTGTGGGTAGGAACCATTTTTTTCTTAAATGTTTTGATAGCATCTCATAGCACATCTATTCCCGTTTACGAAACTGCTGTACGATCATTGGTTGCTGAGATATTGACGGTTGAAGGAAAAAGATCCTTTTTCATTTAATGTCGGATACCTCTGCAAAAATGGTCGTAGACAAAATCTAAACAGAGGAAATTGAAGTTGATTAAACAAGCCATCCTATCCGTATGATGGTTTAGCCCAAAAAAATGTTTCCAGTTCGTGGAGTATCGAAAACAAAGCCTAAAAATGTGGAAAAAAAATTTCCCGGAATCTTGGAGCTTCAAAATTCTTTTTTTTGTCATTCCGGTACTATGATTTTTCACTGAAATACAGCTCGTCAAAAATCACCAAAAAATATGAATTTTTTTTCTGCTCCTTTACTTTATGTGTGTCCTGTACAAGCAAGCATTAGCATTTTATCCGCAATTAGGGTTACTATAATGTACCGTTGCCGGAATCTTGATTCTAAACGATAAACATTTACACGGGCACGTTTTTCGAAAATTGGTGAACGGATAAAACACATATTCTATGTCGTACAACATTCCTAAACACATAATGGTTGGAAAATATTTAAGGCAAGGTATACCGCGCTGGAACCCGTTATCTTACTATGAAAAAAACTGACTGTAAAACGCATGACTGTGCAACCTAGTAGGTACTGCTTCCGATCTATCAAAAAACGATTTCTTGTGAAGGGATGCGGTCCCGGTCGGTAAAAACGGGCAGTAGAAGCCGCTGCGTCGCTAGAAAGAAAATCGGTTAACTAGATTTTCGTGACGGTCGGTAATGTTATGAGAGTCGTTGTTACATGTTTGTGATATTAATGTCTACTTTTTCAAAATTGCTGATCATTGTCGTTTCTCCGTATAAACAGATGCAGCAATGCTCAAAATGTGTACTTTTTGCGGTCTAGGGCTTCCTGGTCATTGAATTTGTGGAAATGGTATAAAATTGTAAATAATTCACTATTTCGCCGATGGTAATAACAAGCTGTACATTTTTTTTTCGAAATTCGAGAAAATGCTGACCACGAGGCCTTTAGGGCCAGCATTCTGAATGCACAAAATAAATTTCTTTCCATCCGGTTTAACCGCTTGGGAGAATAATATTTTGCAAGTGTCACTGTGGTCAGAGATATGTTCCCAATTCCGTTACAGGTTGCCATGGATTATGAATATCTGAATGTTGTTTCTGAAAATTCACTCGATTTAACTGCAACAAAGAAAAAAAGACTTTATTAAGTCGATGGAAAATATGAGTTTATTTCAGAGTTGAAGCCCGGTTGATATGACAGGGAGATTTTCGTGAGGAATCTAGGCGTCGTTCGGTACAACATTCTCACGCAGTTGGCAATTTACTGGAGAATGATCGATTTTGTAGGTGATTGTGCTGCGGCGATTTTAAAGCGGTTGCAATTAATGGGTACTGTTTAGCATTAGTAGTGTTCTCTTATTACAATCTATGCCTTTTACAAATACCCCCATATCTCATCACAACATTCGTTCTGTGCGTGTATTCCCTTGCACGGTCTTCTAACTTGCTTCTCTAGTCCCTCCGAAAATAACATGCACAAAAAAGAAAGAAATCCTACAATGCGTCTCGCTTCATGTTCCAATATATGTGATACAGGCAACAGTCTCAGATAGTGATTTCCGTGTTTATTTTTACTGCCAAGAAACTTTGACCTACGATGAAGATCGACAAGTGATCTCTAGTAACATAATCAGATCCTACAGAAGAATAATGGCCATTATTATTTTCGACCAGGTTTTGTGTCTTCTACATTTTGAATAAATATTTTCCGTTTAAACTATTCTAAAATCAGAAAGCTTTTTTGAACTATATTTCGAGTCACAATAAAATGAGCGAGACAATAAAGATACTGAGACTGTTACTTTTCTACCGAAGGAATATTAAAATCCCAAAATTTACTGCGTTCGTCTGGGGAATAGCACAAGCTGACTCTGTGGAAATCCGGATTGTTGGATCGAGATAAATATAAAAAAATCGACGGAGCTGCCTACTGACACACTGAAATGATTTGACGTACAGTCTGTATACCGGCTTTGAAAGAGGATGAGTGATTAAAAGGAAGGTATGATTAGGAGGACCTGCATCCACCTTGGGAAAACTGGATGCAGATTGGATTACTATTAAGGTACATGAGCGTCGCACCATTTACGGTTTCTCTTCGCACATTCGTTTATATGCGCATCAACTAGTTATCTATATTCCTGCTTATAGGATACATTTTATTTGACCGATGTGGCACTGGTAGAAGCTCTGCCCGAGATGCATGGATTTCAGTATACATTTTAGTACCAAAAGAGTCCGCTATTTGGTAGACCTATTTGGACACTCTTGGAGATCGAGAATAAGGCAGTAAAAAGTAGCCCGACATTGTGAATTAGTATGAAACGGCGGGGCGTGATCAGAAAAATAGAGAGACGAATGAGAGATCCATTCTTATCAGCCATAAGGTTCGATCCAAAACTGAATTTTATTCGTGTACAGCAACTGTGGAATTGCGAAAATACGACTTTTTTGTTGTTTACATTTGTAGCATAAGGACTATATTTTAATCCATGCGACCATTCTACTGACAACGGTTTAGCCTTTTTGCATTGTCCAAAACTATGGTCTTTCACAAACATGCTATTACATTTTTGTCACGAAATTAAACTGATTTTGTTCGCTACAAGCTTTCTTACAGAAAGGGATTCGGCTAATAGCATAAAACTCTTCTACTTAAGGTTACTGAATTCTCTAATCTTTCGTTATGCGAGGGGAATTTTAAAAGTCCATGCAACTACAAAAACTATTTAATTTTTTGGGATTAACCTTTTTTTCTTTTGCAACATAATCTCCAGTTATGCTTATAGACTCCTCCAATGCTGCTTTAGTTTGTTGATCGCTTCTGGAAAATAGGATTTATCTAAGTCTGTAAAATTTAATGATCAAACGAACTTGCTTGTAAGTGAAGTTCTATCATAATTGTATGGAGCGCCTCTTCCGAGATATCAAATTGTAGTCCCCCTGCCTCACACCAATTTCACCACACTTTTAAAGACCGAAACAAAAGAAGCCGCGCCCCGTTGCTACGGCACTTGATTTCGTCATTACTTCAAAGCTGTGTCGTAACCCATAAGGGATCTTCATGTGAACCACATAAAGGGATGAACTGTTGTCTATCAGGGTGGGAGTTGACCTCTCGGAAGAGGCGCTCCATACAATTATGATAGAACTTCACTTACAAGTAAGTTCGTTTAATCATTAAATTGTATTTTGCACCTCTTCCTCGAGATCAAATTGTAGCTGTTTAACGTTGGTTACGACCATCTATAAGAAGTGAAATGTCCTTCACAACTTCTTTATTATCGAACAACGAGAGTGAATACACGCTAATGGGGGCTATTGCCTCTTAACAAAACATCTTTCTTACATTTACTTTGAGCTTAAGATCGTTAGAATCTCCCTCTTATAAAATCTAGCGAAGACTAAGGACCTTTCTGTCCACCCGGCAGTCTTTCGGATAAAATCCAAACTAACACCACCTCTCTCCGCTGATGAGGTCGCTGCGTGCCTTGTGCTATACGCCTTAAAATAGCTTATGTCTATGCCACTATCTGGCAACGTCTTTTTGATCCAGCGGCTCAAGGTCTCTGCTGAAACCGCTTTGTGTGGTTTCTTCGTTGACACTAGAAGGCAACTCTCCTTGCCACTAAGTTTCTTTGTTTTCTCCGAATAAACATTTATAGCACTCGCAAGGCAAATTGACGGATCTTCCATAAAAAATGGTAAGACCAAGAGCGGTTGTGCTCTGTTCACAGAGGAGGTCTTGATTTTCTCTACGAATTCTTAATCTCCAGCCGATCCCCTTTTGACACGACATTTTCAATATCAATGAGTGACAGGGTCTGCATACGGTGACCTGTCGTCAGCGCCAAAAGCGTAGCTAGTTTTCGCGTCCACAGATCTAAACGGAGACCGTCATTTGAGCCCCATCTTTTAACCTCGTCCAGGACCACGCCTGGATTCCAGGTATAATCGTATCTTGCGCTTGGGGGTCTCAGTTGCGAAACACCCTTAAAAAATCTCTTTACACTGGGGTCCATACCCAACTCTGGACCATATAAAAGCGCGATAGTTGAACGAAAACTATTTAATGACCCATACGAAGTCCCATAACTAAATTCCATCGTAAGGAATCTCAGCACTTGCTCTACCGAGATCTTCAGGAGATCCTTGTTTTCCTCTTGATTGAATCGCCACCGTTTTTCAGTGCTGTCTCATACTGCTTCAATGATGACTCGCCTAACGATGCTATGAGGATGTTTAAACTACTCTCAGGCACTGCCCTAGACCTCATCGCTTGTTTTATAAGCGTCCTGCCACCAGGGTAAGAGTCTTCCACAATGGATGGGGTTCCCTGTTCAAGAATTGTAATGAATTAAAACCTGGCTTGAAAAGAATAGGATCAGTCTTGAGCATAGATCCGAAAATCGGAAACCAAGGCTGAGCCGGCCAGTGTGGAACCACCAATATACCCTCACTCTTTTCTGTCCTGATTTTACGAAGCATACGTAAAATAATAGAAAAGGGAGGAAACGCATGGAAGAAAAAATCCCATCTCACTGTGAAAGCATCAATCGCCCAGGCTTCGGGATCTTTCTTCCACGAAATATACTTCGAGCATTTACAATTTGTTCTAAATGCGAAAATATCAACCTCCGGACTCCCAAATTTCTCAACGATCCTGTCAAATGATTCGATTCCTAAAGAATATTCCGTCTCGGGTTCTGACTTTCGCGATTCTAAATCCGCCTCTTTGTTATCCTCTGACCGTATGAACGACGCAAATACCTACAGATTTCGATGTTCACACCAGTCCCAAATTTCTCTAGCAACATCATTCAATTTCGGGAACTGAACTCCGCCTTTCTTATTTATATATGCCATTGTAGTGGTATTGTCCGTTCTTAGCAGAATATCGCAATCTCGCGATTAATATGGAATGATTGTTCTTCCTTGTTCCAGAAGCCATGAGTTTGCTTGCCAGAGCAGGCTGCAACCCAACCAGAGAGCGAGACATCCGAAAAAATTTCGACTTTCGGATCAACACTTGTTATGTGCTTTTGCGCGTTATTTATGTTACGGGACCACCAATCAAAGTCATCCGATAAGTTCGACGGAATTTCCATTATTCTCTCGAAGATCTCCCCGTTCCGCTTGAGCGTTAAGAATCTTGCTCTCTCGAATTTTCGCATGTGGACTCTCCCATATCGTAAAGTCGGGCAAAAAGACTAATGTCCCGATAAAAGATGCAAAATCTCAAATTTTGCACCGCCTCATTCTCCTAACTTTTTCGATAAGAGCTCTAACTTTTTTTTATTTTAATTAACGGGAGTTTCACTGACATGAATGCAGAATCGTACACCAGACCCAAAAGGGTACACCTAGTTGATGGTTTTAACACACTTTTTTCATGTTAATTAAAAATCCCAAGCTTCTTAATAAAGCTTCTGACTGCTGAACATTTTCGAGACAGGTCAGCACACTACCTCCGAGTATCAATATATCGTCCAAATAGATGACAGACATCAGACCTTTCGCTCTTAAAAAAGCTATGACTGGCATCATCAACTTGGTAAATACATATGGCGCTGTATTAAGCCCGAAAGGCATGCACTCAAATTGGTATAACTTTGCTTGGAACATAAACCTCAAATATTTCTTGTCCTCTCATTAATTGCGATTAAATAATACGTGTCCTGAATGTCTAAAGAGGCCATAAAATAACCCGGGGTCAGCATGTTTTGAACAGTCTTCGCATCCTCGAGTTTAAAATGCTGCGTGTTAACGAACTCATTAAGGTTTTTTAAATTTAACACCAGTCTGTGACCTCCACTCGACTTTGGTACAAGAAAAACGTTTCATAAGAACTGGCCCTTGCATTCAAATACCTCCCTAGTTATTGTTTTTTCTTTAAGCTTATTAATCTGATCTGTCATTAATTCTATTTCTTGTTTAGACCATTTCTGTTCGGTAGGTGGCCCGCGTTGCATTACCCGCTTCGAGAACGGGATGCGATATCCATCAATCCAATCTAATATGGTTTGATCCGTGGTAATTTTCGTCCAAGAATTATTAAATAATTTTAAACGCCCGGCGGGCAAGCTTACAGGATCGATTATTTCCTCCTGCGATTTGACGATAACATCCTCTGTGAGAAGTGACGTATCGTTCCGGATGAGCGGGGATGGTTCCCTGACCGAGGTAATTTCTGCCCGCTCCACGCCCCCCGTGCAATTTGTCTTGTATGCTGGTCGGCGCTGCGGGCCCTTCTCGTTTTTTGGGACAGTATACTGTCCCAAAAAACGATGAAGCCCAAAACGACGAAACTGCAAACTATAGTTTGCAGTTTCGTCGTTTTGGGCTTCAAGGAAGCGCTCGACATTTCCAACGCGTTTGCTGCCTTGATCCTCTCCGCGAGATCTTCTCCAAACAGCCAAGAATCTGCGTCCGAAGCGCTCAGAGAGTCCCGGAGTGACGCCTCTATATTTTTCAAGATTAAACTCCTTCTAATGAGTGATTCCGCTCGCTGGAAATCTGCGAGAATCCTTGTTACGCCCCCCGAGATCTCGATCAGTGGTAACTTCTCGTCACCCTTCAGTGATGAGGACAAGGACAATAGCTTTGTCATCCCGGCTAAGCAAACCCCGATACGCTCTTGCTTTTCGATAATGCGTTCGTCTCTCTTTACAAGGGCTTCTTGGAGACACGCTTTAACCTCCGGGTTACGACTGGGAGGATCCATAAAAAGAGCGTTCGCTGGTGGAGGAAATTTCTCCAAAAGAGATTTCCTGTCCTCCACCGGTAACCTTTTTTTAACAATATCGTGAATCCGAATCGAAAACTCGGAATGGATCACGGGAGCCAGTGTACGATCCGGTATAATACGGTCACCGATGAGTTGTAGCACTTCTGCATTTAGCACAGCCTCCGCACCTCCGAGGGCGTAGGTGGGATCAATGGCACAGGAGGGTCCAACAACTCACCCAGCACTGGTAATTGTACGTCTGGCGGAACGTAATTTTTTTTCGCTCTGTCCGCCGATACGTTCCTTCCTCTACGATACCCCTCATCCAGGTTGTCCTCGTCGGATTGAGGACGATTCGGGGAGTTGGAGGCACTGTGACGCGAGGTATTAGAACGACTGCGACGTTCCCGCCTCCTACTACGAGACCGACGTCTTCGGTGTTTGCCTGTCGAAAGAGGGACGCCGACGTAAAGTCTCCATGTGAGAAGAGTCACAGAATCTTGCAAGATTTGTTTATACTTCAATGTCTTTTTTTGTTGTCCTGACCACTATTGTGTTATCCTCGACGGCCTTGCAAGGCTCAACCTCACTCGTCCCTCCCCTCTCGACAGGAATCCTAACCGAAGGAAAAAAGAACCTTGTACTTATTACAATGTTTTCTCTTCCTTTTAAGTGGGAACGGGACCCCCGCTCGGTCGGTGCGGCCGATCGGGAGGGTAGATACCCAAATCATTTCTAAACGGCTCTTGCGATTTTCATGAAATTT
>JAPYZJ010000342.1:0-67651 GCA_030522765.1 Ophioninae sp. B BG-2022a
TTTCAAGTGGACCTCCCGGGAAAACTATAAGAGATATCGATATGATTCCAACGCCATTATTTAAGTCAGGCAAAAACCTTTTCAAAACACACCAAATAAACCTCCATCGCATAGAAGAAGACTACTCTACGACCTTTTGAAATATCGTGATTTCTGAGATTCTGGAAAAGTGGCCAGGGAAGACGAAAAATTTTTTTTTCCGTTTTTAGACTTCTAAAAGGCTCTATTTAATCGGAAATTTTCCGCTGATTACGAATATGCCGGAGTTTTTGCCGAAAAGGCAAAATTAGACTGGGAAAATGCGAAAAACCTTTCTAGAATATTTTTTCGACATTTTTCCCTCAAAATGGAGAGTTCAATGCGAATTAAATTGTGGATTTATCTTCAAGGTATAAAAATACATCAACACGGACCTGCAATATGACACTAAACGTCTAATTATAATAATCGACTCAGAATTTCACGTCCACCTCCCAATTTCACGGATGACATTTTTACATGGGACACCCTGTATATAGATCCGTATACGCGTATACTACCAATCTATAAATAGTGCGTTTATACAACGGCGCGCTCTTTGAGGAACGTTGTAAAATCAAAAGTACATAACACCGAGATATAGACCATAGGCGAGGATACGCCCGAGTTCTCTGCAACCAACAGATGTTGGCCATGCACGCACACACACCAGCTATACATATATATCCGTGAGAACGAAAGGAAGAGAGCGAGGAAAGATGAGATTAAAAAAAAAGGGACGTAAAAAACATTAGATGAGACATAGGATGTTTTTGTGCTGCCAAAGAAGACCATCGTATGTGTCATTGAGCCCATCAAATTTTTTCGTCAGCGGATAATCATTTTCCGCTGTCAACTCTCCACTGTCTAATTCCGTGGATTATCCATCATGAATATTCAACGAAACCCTGACACTTTGTTCCAAAACGGGAGCATGAGTACTCAGGAAAAAAAAAAAGATTTTGTTTGGGTTGAACGTCATTGCGATAAAAGCATGTCCAATTAGCATCGGTTATCCAGCGCAAAGCTGGAAGATGAGCAAGTGTGGAACGAGTGAGGGCCAAAGAGACAGAGCGAGGAACAAAAAATGATCAAAACCAACAAAAGGGAGAGCTCAAGTGAACTCGCATCGGGGAAACTCACTGGTTCGACCTGCTTCGTCCCTGCTACCCCTTTTGTCGTTTTGCCATTCCCTTGGCAGTTCATTCGTATTCCGTAGCCCATACTCCTGTTTTATAGTTGTCCAGTTTCACGGCAAGAGCACGTCCGTCAAAAGCGGACAGAGAGAGAGAATTGCCGCGGTTGGTGATAGTGTTGGGATCGCGCGGACCGTGACCAGAGACCTACACAACCTATCTGGTGAACTGTGCCATACAGCAATCCCCCACGTCACCTAGCTTGCCCGGAGAGAGCGCACAAACAGCAATTAGTGCGAATTGATGCGGGTCCACTGACAAAGGGAGAACGGTACTCGTCTCCTGGATTATACCAATTAATATGTATATCCATACTGTACTACTTCTGTTTCACGGTATTGCTCGTTGATGCCTGTTGGTTATTTCGCTACGGATGAAGCTAATAGAACTTCCACTCACCCTCGTTACTTCCCTTTACACCCTCTTTTCTCGTTTCCATCCACCCGTTTGTCGATACCCGTTATGTTTGAAGTCAAACATACACGAAATTTCCACATATTTACTCGCCACGGCCTCCAAGTATTTACTTTGAAGAACGAGTCCAATCGATTTGCCGTCGTAACTGCATATCTAGTCACCCTATGGACTAGGTTAGGTCTTGCGGAAAAACTCATGTTTTTCTATGAAACATAACCGTACTTATTTTCCAACAGGATGCAAAAAGAGAAATTTGGGTTTGGCAGATTTTTTAGATTTTTTAGATTTTAAGTTTAGATTTTCTGCAACACTTAGATGATGCAGAAAATCTATTATTAATTTGATTAACTAAATTATTTATTATTAACTAAACCTAACTTAATAAGAAATACATTTTTTCGCAACTCCTAACCTAACTAATCGACAAATATTTTTCTGGAAGACTCAACTTGGAAATTTGCACAAAACTAAATGTTTTTTTTACATCTAGCCTAAAAGCCAACACCAAAGTCCAAACAACTGCACCAAGAATGACGTAGTTTTTTTCAAACTTACGAAAAAACGAACTTATGAAATAACGTTCTTCAGGAACTTGGGAAATTCACTGGCAAAAAAGAGCGATGAGTGGGATGTTGGTAACCGCCTCAAACTCATGGAATTAATAAGCAAACTGCTGCGAATCGTCGAAGCGGGAATTGCCGGGCTTCGTTACAAGCGCGACTCTTTTTTTTTTTTTTTTAGTTTTTCCCAACCCGCGACCTACCGACATCGTACCTTCTCCACCATCCCTTTTTGCTCGTCATTCTCAGCTCGGCGTCCATTATCGCGAGCGTCCCGAAAAAAAAAAAAAAAACGATGAACAATGTGAACATTCGCCGGAGGCGGAGAGAGAAAAAAAAGACAACAGGAAAAACGAGGAGCGAAGGATGAATACACATAAGTCTGAAAGTTGTATTTGCAAGGTACGCAGCAAAGGACACAATTGAGGGACCTGGACAAAAATGAAGAAAAGAAAGAGTCGAGAGGAGAGAAATTACAGGAGACAAAGACTAGCTGAGACGAAAAATTGGACTTTTATACCGGACATCTTTTTTTGCTTAAGGAAAGGTCATCAAACCTCTACTGTGTCCAAAAAATAAGGTGACATTGTATTTATTTCGAAAATTCTTTATTTACACCTTTTTTTTAAGTACAAAAACAAAACTTAAATACTTTTTAAGTACAAAAACAAAACACTTGAAGTTGGTGACTGTACGAAATTTAACACGATGTGTCGACATTCGGCTACTGTGACATCCTCAATGTTGGGTTCTCCAAAAAGTCCCTTACGCCTACATCCCTCCCACCTTACAGCACACTTAGCACAACATCCACCATACGTATGTGTCGTTCGCGTCCCATACATACCTTTTTTGTTTACTTCCCTTCTCCTTCGACTCTTCTCCTTCTCCTCCACGTCTCTTTTCCTCTTTCATTTCCTTCACTCTCTGTCCCCTCTCTGATATATATGTATATATATCAACATATATGTCTATATATCAATATATAGATATACTAGATAATATATGGATACATACGTGCGCGTATATACCTTTGAGTGTATGTACCAACTTACACAGACACACACTATATAACCAGAGAGTTCAGCGGAATATTCCATGGATGAGATTCGCCACCTCCTTCCTTCGTGCCACCCGATACCATCACATCTCTCTCTGCGTCCCTTCCTCCCTCCCTCCCTCCCTCTTTCACTCCACCGATGCGAGCCGGATTTTCCCTCTCACTCGGGTATCCACGGTTTCCATTCTAGAATCCGACTCGCCTTTTCTCTCTCTCCCCTTCAACGGGCACCCCTCTCAAATGTGCACGTTTCTCGGTCTCGCACCAACTTGGCCACTTCTCCGATAGTTCGGTCCCTCTCGCACTTGCGAACCATCCGCCAGGGCTGTACTGGCACAACTATTCGCACGTGCCAAAAATCTTCCAAAAATCTTCAAAAAATCGAGACAATACTAATATCGCTTTTGACGATGAGACACAGCTTGGAGGTTTTCGTAAAATTTTCGAAATTTTATATACATATGTCAAAAAAAGTGCTTCGTAATTTTTGGAAGCTTCTATTGGGTTTGATTTGAATCATGATTCGTTGTATTTGATATAATTTGATCGGGTTTGAGAAATTAAACTTTTGGAGAGAGATTAGCTAAACGCTTTTCTCCGTTGGTAATTAATGAAATTTCTTGGTGAAATTGGGGTCGAAGAATTAAATGTGATGAATAATGATATTGAGCAGTATGCCTAAATTGCTGATGACCAGATAACGAATCATACAATATTTAGCAGTATTTAATATTTAATTAAATTTATTAATTTTGGGTGTACTCAGCTTGCACCACGAATAGCTGGTTCTGCTACCTGTTCGAAACCCCGTCAGTCCACCTTTTTGTTGTCACAATGATGGTTGGGAGCAGGAAGCATATCGAAGAGGGGAATATTCGAAACCGTGTGGTCTTGTGATTCGTAGGATATGGATAGAAGGAAGACACAAGCGAGACTCGACAGTCCCGGGGGCATGAGGAAAGGTTAAAACGTTCCTGCACTCGATGCCTAACATCCGTCCTGTTCCAACCTGGGTTTCTCGTCTCTCTTCAACTTTGCGTTGAACGTTCCTCTCCGTTCACCCACTACGAACGGCTCAAGCCAAAGTCTCTTCGGAAGTGAACCCGTCCTGCTCTTGTTTCTCTCTTGATACCTCGTAGTTTAATCCATCTCTGTACCTTACCACTCAGTCTATCTCCGTATCACTATACCTTTCCCTCTAGCCTTTTTTTCTTCTCTCTTTTTCCCTCAATCCGGAAAAAAAAGAAAGATTTTCTCGCTGTTTCTAGCTTTGCGTCTTCGTCACGCGCAAGCAACGTCGAAACTAGATTTTCCACGACTTTCTCTATCGCTCATACTTTCTCGCTCTGATATCAACATTGTCATATAGCTCCGTCCTCGTTCGACTCTCACCACTGCCGAGTCTATTTTCCGTCCTTCGTAGAGATATCTCGGTGTCCTCCTCTATTCCCTGGTAACAGCCAGCCACGCTCTACCCAGCCGATGGATCGTTTAACCAGGTACCATCGTGTTCTGTACTTGTGTATTCGTGTGGAAGCTTATACATGTAGCTACAATCGGAAGAAAAGGGAAGAAAGATTGATATAACTCAAAGCGAAGCCTCTATAATCTTCGGACAAAGTCATCTCAACTACCACAGAAACCGATTCTTTACCTTTCCCTTCTAGTCACCAACCGTCTTAGGGGCTGAGTAGGAAACCCGAATTTCGATTGACCGGAAGGCTCAAAATTCCGAATTTTAATAGTCGAAAACTACAAATTTCGTTAAGGTTTACGAAATTTGTTTGGGTTTGTTTGAGTTTAAAACGTTGATTTCAAACAAACCCAAACACACTCAGAAATTTACGATATTTGTAGTTTCGGTAGATTCAAATTTGGTGTTTTGAGCCTTCTGGTCATTCGAAGTTCGGGTTTTCTGTCTGTTTTTCACAGCAGAGAATTTTATTTTTCCTGTAAAATATGCGCCTGAGAAAATTTGACATTGTCATATTCGATACTGATTCATAGGTTGGTTCGGACTTGGCAACCATTTGGATACACCGTCCGACGAGGTTTTCGCTGAAATGGCAAAAAAATGTATTTCTCCTTGATACGCTTATAAAAATGCGGATTTAACGAATCTGATTGGCTCAGATTTACTGGAAAACTGCCATTTCGCCAAACCTCAAGGAAACCGCTAAAATCTTCGATCCTTTCCTGGAGAGATTTCGAGAGAATAATGAAACATGGATTCCTATGTATTTTTATCAAGTAATTAACGACTCGTAGTATTATCTATCGTCGAGCTGTGTATCTTCCTGGCAAATATTTTTCTCGTCGTATCTATCCCGATAAGAAGAGAAAGACAATGCGGGTGTTTTTGACGACATTTTCGCTAACATGTAAACTTCGCTGTGAGGAATCTCGTTGCGAGCTGAAGAGCGATCGCAGTAACGGTTTATTTGTCTCGGGTCAATATTATCAAGAACCTATACTCGAGGGTAAACAATACATTTCCTTGATAACGTTTATTATACACATTCGAATTACGCAAGTGAAAAATTGCGATAACACCGTTTTTTTTTACATTTTCAGCTTTCTGCTGTCTTTTCCCCTCCTCCTCATTTCATTATCACGAAAAATGAAAATTCGAAACGTGATAAAATCGGTGAAAAAAATTGTCGAAGATTTTTCACTTTCGTTGTCTCATCTGACGTTTTTTTTATTTCTTGTTACTGTCATAGTGTCACTTGTTTCGTGTCACTGTCAATTAACGCCTGACACAAATTAGTAAGAGTTGTTTGTAGGTCAGAAAATTGACACTGACACTCCTCGAGTGGCAAAGTATTTTGGGGGACGAGCTAACCAATTTCGTCCGACCCTTTGTCGTTTCCAAACGCTGTACGCTCATCGATCCAATAGTACTACGAAGGATAGTAATCAAGGATTATTCAACATGAATGAAAGAGAGAGAGAGAGAGAGAGATGGAACGAAGAGAATAGCGGTCAGCAGGCGAAAAAGGGGAACAGAGGGGATTACATTCACACCTGCATACGTCCTATTATAGGCTGGGGGTACATTATTTTCCACAGACATGCTGGCACTGATAATGACTTTCCTCGATCCCTGCCAAGTGCAGAAAGTCAGGTTTGAAACACGGATACTTCGTAAACGAATTCATCACCTGGATTCCTATTGATGGAATAATAGCTGTGATAAAGTGATCTACGATGAAAATTTTGAAAAAAAATTTTAAAATAAATTAAATTTCGCTATCTATAAAAAAAACAAACTAAATATGCAAAATGGCTGATAACGTAAATATGTATTGATAACACGTGTATCAACATAAAAAAAACAATCGGATATACGTAGCCTGGAGTTTTAATAGTCACCTTATTTTTTGAACAAACTTCGCGCAAGTGTAAAAAAAAAAAATTGAAAAGTATAAATACACGAAGATAGTGCACAGATGGCCATGGCCCCGCAGTCAATGATATTCGCGAGAAACCACGTGCCGATTGCGCGAACGCGTGCACAAAATCCCGAGCAGCCTCAGTCTATGAACGTTCGTATATGTGCACATATATACCTATATACGTATATATAGATATTAGATACGCTCGAGGATTGTAAAAAACAATATTTGTACGAGACAAAATAAATAAAAGGTTTCGATGTTTGGCTAGGCGCACCCGATGGAACCCTTGTATGCTTTTCCTCGCAGACTTTGGTGCAGACCTCGATGGTGCTCGAAAGCGTGGCTATGAAGACGTATACGTGCGTGTATGCAATTAAAGATATCCATGCGATATCGTGGCTCGTGAAAAGCGAAGAAAAAAATTAAACAAACACGAGCAAAGTGAATATCGTCGATGCCAAGGGAATACATATTTCCGCACTTTTCTCGTTTCGTGTTCGTGAGGTGTAGTCGTATTTAGTATTTTCCATTACGTATCTTCGTACGTATAATTAACAAAAATCATTAGGGGAAATACGTATGAAACGTCATACTGTTTTTTATTTCATTAGATGTAAATCCGGATGTAAAAATTTGAATTTTTTAATTTATTACGTTTAAAATTTTATTAATTTTTTTATTTATTTATTTTAAAAAATTCCGGGTGTAAAAATAAATTCTTTATTTTAGTTACGGAGAAGTAACGAGTTTGGATGACCCGTTCAACCCACTGAAAATCCCTGAATAATAAGGACGCCGAAAAGTTTAACAGAGAAGTGTCAAAATTGGACGTTCTCCGTAACCCGTAAACACATATATATGAATCGCGAGAACGAAAACTGTTTTTTTCAACTTACCGGTTGCCGGGAAGACGATCCAAGCTGATCTTCCTCGGAGCTTTAACATTGTCGAGTTTCCAGGGTTGGCGACTCTTTCTTTGGAATACGTCGATGTTGCGAATCACCGATTGGCCACCTGACCATCCCGGTACCTGAAAACCAAGAAATTGTCGTACCCGTTGTATTTCGGACATGAAAACTGTCATTGGAGAAAAAACAATAACAATAAAAAAAACAAACGTTGTATGGAAGGCAACAATTTAAAAAGAATAAATTTCTCATTTTTCTCGGGTGGGGTAGGAAACCCGAATTTGAATATTCCGAAATCACAAATTTTGTAATCTTTTGATTTTGTTTGGGTTTGCTTAAAATCAAGGGTTTAAAATCTTGATCTTCATGAAAATTTTGAGCCCTCTGGTTAATCGAAGTTCGTGTTTCTTACCCAACCCCATTTTTATGACTATCGAAAATTGTACGTTGTGGATTTCTTGTTGATCGCTAAACGAAAATTCCGAAGAAATACATGAATAAAAAAATTCGTAAAAAAGAAAATGTCTGTGAAATTCGTAAAATAATGAAGAACAAAAAAAAATTATCAGTTTCGTTGTATTCCAACGATGCAAACATCAGCGAGTTTCCCGCCGTTTCGTTGAAGGCAATTTTACGAGGCTCGTTAAATCCACGTGTGTCGTGTCATAGCATAGGTGTAACGAGTCCAAAATTTACCTTTCCTCCACACATGTACAAGAGTTTATATCCATATATATATATTGTTTGGGTTCCGAACGACACTACGGAGGATAGAGTCGCTCAAATTCAATTTCGAATTCCAGCTGATCTTGCATTACGTACTTGGAAAGGCTCCATGGAAATTCAAGAGAGATACGAAGGGCTCCAGCGGGGTTCCTGGATCGGCCGTATGTCGGCCACTTCATATATATTCATGTTCACAAGCGTATTTCATGAATACGTATAACGCATGGAGAGAAGACTATCAATTTACCACTATATATCTTTCGTGCTTTCTACCCCAGTCTCCACCCTCGGAACTTCTCTTCCGTTATCCCAGACCATAGTAGACGTTTCACTCTTTTTCTGTTTCAGCTAGGTACACTTGTCTCCCGAGAGAAAAGAAGATCGAGCAAACGATGGAAAATTCGTGAAAACAACGGTTTTTCTCTTTCCATATTTTCTTATCGGCAATCCCCACGCCTTGCCTCTTTCCCCTTGAGCAAAAGGCCCTGGGGTACAATAAACGTTTTTTTTTTTTGTTTTCTTCCAACCCCAGTACCCCTTCCTTGTCGCCTTTTCCTGCACTTTCTGGTTCGATACGCTTGGCAAGAACGATCAATTTTGTAAGAATACCAAGAAATGATATCTGCATAAGCCGATATCGCCGGGCGTAGAAAGTCGTAACAGAAGTGTTGTTTGAAGTCACGAAGTGATTATTTACCGGAAGTTCTTCTTTAGGCATGCCAATGGTTCTCGTAAAAATCGACAACGGTTCGCTGCGATCGCTGCTTTCTCTAGGTTCGCTCTCGCTCGGTAGAGCTTCGGCCTCTCCCATTTCGTACTTATCATCGGGAACGTCAATTTTCTCGTTATCCGGCGAACGCACCGGTCGCATCGATCGTTCCTCGCTCGACGTCGAAACGATCTGCGATCAATTGGAAATAAAAAAGGGAAAAAAAATTAAAAGAAAAAAAACAACCGGGAGAGTTTTGTGTAATTGAGCGGAAAAAGAACTCAGGGAGGATTACGGATACTATTTTCTTTCGTGTTTATCTCTAGGATAAGTCGTAACTGTTATGGGAGTTAGTGGTCCGAGCGGAAAAGCTAAATCACCGCTACAAATCTGTGAAACACTTTTGGACACAATTGCCGTTTACTTTAAACTCATCGTTCGGGATTTAGAATTGTTTTGGGTCACTGTTGCGGGGTATTTCCTTTCTTTTGTCCAGATTAAAGAAAGACCGGAGTTACTGTAAAAGCACGTAATTTACGTTAAGAGGCTTACGGCCGCAGTCAAAATGCAAACATGGATTTGATAGATATGTCGATACGGCAGAGTGACTTTCGTCCATCAACAGAGTACACGAATGGTCGCGAGCTAATTATCCGAACAATTGAATAATTACGAAGAACTATAACCGATATTGCCTTTACGGAAGAGAAACATTTGCAGAGTTCACGAAACGTCTATTGTCGGGATGAACACGGTAATTTAGAGATTTTACGATGCACTTATATGGCGTTCGTTTGCGCGATCATTTCTGTGTGCGTTTGTATCGTACACGTGAACGCGAGCGTAATTGAGCCCGAAAGGGAAATAGGATAGAGAGGAGGATAATGAAATGGAAAAAAAAAGAAATAAAGCGCGCGTACGGCTTTGTTACCGTGTAAAACGCTGACCCCGAGCATCAGTTGCGTAACACGGTACGGAGTGGACTGAGGAAAATGGCCGAAAAAGTGAATAGTCCAGCCATCTAGCGGCGGTCGCTCAAAATGTTTTGTACTCTTTGCTCCGTAGGTAACGTTATTTTCTTTCCTATCATGCGTCGGTAACGCAAATTTATATTTATGAAATTAGCTGTGTACCGGTCGTAAAGTAAAAATCTCTAACTTATCGGACAATTTGATAAATCATCGATAACGTTCGATGATCTACAAACGTTTGAATTATTCTCACAATCCACCATTAACGTCTCGCTAATGATTTAGTTAAATAGAAAGTGAGGTATAAGAAATGTAAAAATTGAATGGTCACGTTCAAACTATGGTAAAAAAATGTTGCTGAAAAAAACACGAGCGCAAGTGTGTAACGTACATCGGTAAGTGAGAGACTCGTTTTAGCGGTTGTCGATTCTGTCAGTTCTTGAGAAGAACGCTGTTTGCACCGTTGCTGCATATTTTCAGGTAAAATTCGGGAATGATCTTGACATTTTTGCCTGCAAACTTGATGCTCCGTTCGTGGACTTTTTTTGCGTATCTCTACATTACCAACGGACCAATTGTCCCGCTTTATCGGTGCATGTACTTCGTCGCTTTTCCAGAAATTTTCTACGGTCATCGAGCTCTCACCAGGATCATGCTTGAGATGCATCCACTGGACGGATAAACGAGCATTTTTACTTGCACCGTACAAAGCTTCAAAAATTACTTACCGACGCGACCGTACCTCGAATAATTGTAGCCAGGCAGCATGTGCACAATTGACGATGAAAGAACAAGATTTGTACGCGAGAGAATCTCTGTCAACGATATCCATAGCTGTGCGAATAATCTCCTCACGGATCGAATTGACAACGTTGATCGTTTCTTCTTCATCCTGGATTTCGGTCCACTTGTATTGCGGAATGCGAGATGGTGGCGGATGTTGATGTCCCAATACAGCTGCAGGTACTTGTCCAGATAATTTGTTCACACTTCTGATAACTGCGGGCGTTGCGACTAATTGCTCTGTCGGTTTCATTTTCGACTTCCAAATCTACCGACAGATGACGAAGAAACAAACTGCGTTGCCAAGATACTAGGTCAATGAATTATTTTGAAAAAACTCAATCCATCTTCATCGTTAAGGTTTACGCACATTTGATGTTTAAATACGATGTACAATCAATACGTCATAAGATAATCAATAAAAACCATCGTTGGAGTGTCATTAACTTTTTCATGGAGTGTACCAAGTTCATCGGTTGGTGGGGATTGGTAAAAAGAGATAGGTCGATGTCACAAGAAGAAAGATCGAATGGAATTCTTCTGGATGGCTTTTTGTATGGGCTCACATGTTCCCCGTAAACATAAACATTACCGTCGACATCTGCTTCGAAATTATTTTTAACATGATTTGTATTTTCCATGCAGCAGTTGCTACAAACCTTGCGATTTATTCGCCACGATCTCTTTCGAGAACTAACACTGCGCGCCATCTTTCGCGTAATGTACAAATTGATTAAAAAAAGTATCTGCCATATTTATCTAATCTTGAAAAGCAGCGATGTGGAATGGCGCCTTCGTTTATCCTCGCGTGTGCTTCGAAATTGTTTTCAACGCGATACTCATTTTTAATTCTCCTTCAATAATATCGAATCGGAAAGAAATTCTTCGCCGATCATAAGTAACAAGAGAAAGGACTGTTGTTCGATTAACGGCTTTCTTCGCTTGGCACAGTGCTTTTGTGTTACTCGTATTTATTCGTATCGACTCGTGGTCAGCGTTCTGTTTTGCAGATATTCAAGTCTGTCATATTACAAAAATGTGCTATACTAGCGATTGACGCTTAACCAATTCGTACATCAAGACAAATGTCGTGAATCGCGAATATCGGGATTTTTTTTATTTCCTTTATTCTGGCCACAAGAAATATTTTCACTGCGAGAAGCCAGGGAACGAGTTCACATAACCTAAAAGATTTTGCTAAATCGGCGTTAGTAATATAAATATCGAGACAAAAAATGGTACCGCTCGGTCCTTTGCCTGGTCATCATTCCTCTGTAAATAACGCAAGTCCCATGCCGTCTAGTGGTACTAAAGGAAGCTCCGCTCTGGTAAGAATTGTATTCGTTTGAGCCGATAACAACACGTATTACATTTTACAAAGTTTTTCTTCTCTTCCAGAAACCCAATTACACTTTGAAGTACACACTCGCCGGACACACGAAAGCGGTCTCTTCCGTTAAATTTAGTCCCAACGGAGAATGGTTAGCCAGCTCAGGTACAATATCGAACCCTCTAAGCATCATAGATAATTAATTAACTGTCTCGTAAAGGATCAAGAATACTGCTGTTTGTTGTCAAATCAGATATTTAGAACAGCAATTTAGCACAATTACTGTTGAGAACAAGGCATAAAGTTCCATTTTGGATTCCTACGAAACAAAGTGTTAAAAAAATCTTTCGTTTGCTCTATTTCATCGCTCTACTTGTGTAGGAATAAAATTGTTGTCTCTTGCAGCTGCGGATAAACTTATAAAGATCTGGGGTTCCTACGATGGAAAATTTGAAAAAACAATAGCCGGTCACAAGCTTGGAATTTCGGATGTAGCGTGGTCGAGCGACAGTAGATTACTGGTCTCTGCGTCGGACGACAAAACGCTCAAAATATGGGAGCTGAGTTCGGTAAGTTTTGGGCTCGTAATTGTGGCCCGCTTGAACATTTTTTTTATCGTACGCTAACTTGATTATTGTATTCCAGGGGAAGTGCTTGAAGACTCTTAAGGGACACAGCAATTACGTATTTTGCTGCAATTTTAATCCCCAATCGAATCTCATTGTATCGGGATCCGTAAGTTCGAAGATGATGAAACGATAATCGATTTGTATAGCGTATGATTGTGTAAAACAAAATGATTTTTTCATCAGTTCGACGAGAGCGTAAGAATATGGGACGTCAGGTCGGGCAAGTGTTTGAAAACATTGCCTGCGCATTCGGATCCCGTTAGTGCGGTTCATTTCAACAGGGACGGCTCTCTTATAGTATCAAGTAGTTACGATGGTTTGTGGTAAGCAATAGAAAGAGCACGAATACAGCTTTTCCAGAATTTAAACGATCGACATAATAATTCGTCGATTTTTATTTTTTAAGTCGAATTTGGGACACCGCGTCCGGTCAGTGTCTCAAAACCCTCATAGACGACGACAATCCCCCAGTCTCCTTCGTCAAATTTTCGCCAAACGGAAAATACATATTAGCCGCGACGTTAGACAATACTCTAAAACTTTGGGACTACAGTAAAGGAAAGTGTCTGAAAACGTACACGGGACATCGCAACGAAAAATATTGCATATTTGCGAACTTCTCTGTAACCGGTGGAAAGGTACGAAATGTTTTCGGATTTTTCAATTGATCCATGATATGTACGATGATGACTTGAGGGACCATTTTCATTTATTTTCGCAGTGGATCGTCTCGGGATCCGAAGACAATATGGTGTACATTTGGAATCTTCAAACTAAGGAAATCGTTCAAAAATTACAAGGACACACCGGTGAGTACGCTATCTTCTTTATAATGGGGAGCTATTCATTATTGAACTGCCATAATTTATCCAATCACTGAGCTAGACTTCTAAAAAACCGGAAATTCTCAAAACCAAAATGAAACCTCCTCACGAACCATTTTCACCAAACTTTCAATTTCCAGCGTTTTCACGTATGAAAATCGGCTAACGTATTTTCTTTCCGCTTTCTTTTTCAGATGTAGTTTTGTGCACGACTTGTCATCCGACAGACAACATAATCGCTTCCGCTGCTCTTGAAAACGACAAAACTATAAAGCTGTGGAAAAGCGACACGTAAGAAATATACGAGATATATTATATATCTTTGTTCAAACGGCTGTCATGTTCCCTGTACAAATTACCGATATCCTGAAGAAAAAAAAGTATGCCTGACACGACACAACGGCGGAATGCAAAGACGCGGAAACTTTATTTTCGTATCAGCAACGAATAACATCAGTTATCTCGTGGCAAATTGAGATGGTATTTTATAACTCGCGTTTGAGTTTGAAGATGAGAGAGAAGGAGAGAGAGGGAGAAAAGAAATCAACAAATAAACCAGCAGTGTATGGCAAAACTTACCATCTTTGATGATAATAGTAGCGAGTGGAAGATAAAACGAGAAAAAGGATAATCCAGTTTTGTGGACGAGTGTTTCGAACCATCGATCTTCGCAAGATCGTGCTAAGAATCCATCTAAACGATATAAAACTAGTTACGAAACTACGAACGATGTGAAATAATAAAAAGTTTTTTCATTCTATAACAACGCTTTTTTTCATTTTTTACTCCTATTTAATCAAGTAGACAGAATCGTGGTGCGACAGATTGCGGGTGAAGAAACCGAGTGCCTCTCGCCCAGTCGTGTATTAACATTTGCAAACATTTTATTATAATCGAATAAATATTTGTTATGACTTCCCTCCGTTAAAGCACAAAGTTTGTTTCTTTGCTTATCGCTATTCATATGCACAAACGAGAAAGCGATACACCGTCAGAATCGTGTGTGTGTGTGTGTGTGTGTTTTTTTTTATACATGAAGTTTTGCAACAAAATGTTTAAATCATATACACGAAAGAAAAGATATTGTAATTACGCATCGGCAGACTTATGATTTAGGATCATTTTTATCGCATGTGACGAAAAATCACTTTTTTTTTCACTTCACTCAAGCGAAACTTTGCAGAAGCTCGCTTATGTACGCTTGGGGGTCCAATACGTCCCCGAGAAGACCTGCGAATCATAAAAGCGCGTTAATTAATTTCAACAAACCCAAACCTCAAAAAAAATATTAAAAAAAACGATATGGAAAAAATTCCGAACTTACCAACGACATCGAAATATTCCTCGAAGAATACGCATGGTAAGAGCTCGTCTCTGTACGTTGCGAGTACACGCTCCGACGCTTTGAGCATAGCCTCATCGTTGTGTCTTATGTACTCAGCCAAGACAGTTGGCCATTGATCATCCGTCAAGACGTTCACCTTCTGCATCAAGAAACAGAAAATAATATTCAATATTACTATCTATTTCGATAAAGGAAAAAATGGGAAAACGAAAGATCGATAAAATCGAAAAACATTAGGCATCAGAGACATTGAAAAACTTTCGATAAATTTCAACCGGATCAAAGGCGTCTGGGTATTAGCGTGGGAACTCACCTTGAAGAAATTTCGATAAATGCAATCAATGAGCCCGAAGAATACCAATGCGTTCTTATAAACCGAGTAATCCTTGATGGTAGTATCGGTGAGATTTTTCGTAGATGCGGAAGGTGAGACGTAACGTTGATGAGCCAAAACGATAAGTCGACGAAGATGAGCGAGTCGTAATTGATTCCATCGTGCCGGTGTGAGAACGAGAAGGGAAAGGGTGCACTGATAAAACGGTCCTTCAGCTTCGTAACAACTGTCGAGCCAAGTCGATGATGCAGGTGCTTCCAAATAGCTGACCAGTTGTTTGTCCTCTCTAGCTGCGGATCTCGTCCTGCAAGGTCAAAGAGGTCACGACGATTGTTCGAAACATCCAAAGTAGTAAGGTCGCAAAAGCTGAAATCTTTCGAAATTTGTGACTCACGTGTTGATGACGTAGAGAGCCATGTGTATCAAGTAGGGAATCATGTGCATATTGGATTGCGGACCACCGCCACCGGTATCATCGTGGAAATTTTTCTCCTGTGCGAATCGGAGCAGCAAAAGCTTAAGATCGTGTATCGTCGAAGAATACGAAATATCTCGATGTCCGGTACACTCTTGCAAATACGTATTGTGCCGTGCTAGGCAACTCGCGAAAGCGGATTCTGGCACTTGAGGTCCCCAAAGAGGCAAAAGTCCGTTACACTTCGTATTGGCGTTTTGGAGAGCAGCGCTTTCCCACTCGTCCCGAGCTCGCGCTAGTCTCACCGCTGACATGTGACAATCAACGTGAACGATGTTGAAATGCGTCACCGTTGTGTAACCCACGGTTTTTCTTTGCTTCGTCTCGAACTCCTCGACGTTGCAGCGTTTCGTAAACGTGTAAATACCGAGAACCTGAAAAGCAGTTAAATTTTCAAAAGTAACCGATATAATTTCAGAATTAGTAAAAAAATTGGATTTGCACGTTGGTATTTGACAAACCCCAATGAAATGAGGAATTGTTTTTTTTCAGGTGCGGGAACTCACCATGCTAGGTTTAAATTTGTATCCTTCCCGACAAATAACGCAAACCAAACCCGTCTCGTCACCAAGGTCTTCCATTTGTTGAAGGATCGTTCCGCTCGCCGTAACTTGACCCTTGTCGTTCGTTCTCATTCCTAGGGCTCCCAATTGACGCTCACGCATCGCCATCGCTAAACGTTTCTTTTCGCTGCGCGTATGCTGACGTGCCTCCTCGATCAACTCTGCTACTTGCTTATTCGTGCAAAGTGCCTCGAGCAAATTTTCGGCCAGAGAACCAACGTGCTCGTCGGAAGATACTTGCTCCAATCTGTGTATTATACTGATGGTGACTTGCGATACGGCCAACTGCAAAATTATTTCAGAATTATTAGTTCGATTATCATTATTATTTAATTGATTATAATTAATATTCGATATATAACTCAGTGAAAATACTCTGTGTATATCATTTTTATACTTATACGTGATTTTTTATAATAAAAAGTACAAATAAATAATGAACTTTTTTAATTTAATTTTTAGCTTTTTTTGAATATTGAGGTTATGGATTTCCAATGAAACGCTTGGAAACGCGTCATAAAATTGTTTAGATTATACTCCTTTAAATTGTGAAAAAAATTGAGGTATAAGAAAAAATAAATATTTGTTGATACCGAACGATGCAAAGTTCACAATCATTCGGGTATAGAGATTAGCGAGAAAGATGATTGAGTAGGTAATCACTAAACCTGGGTAAGTTCGTGGTCCGTCGCCAAACCGGTAAGGAAACGAAGGATATATTTGAGAGCCGGTTTCGAAATGAATTCCTTGAGCTCGTCGCTGTCAGTTCTAAGTAGTGTAGGTTTTACACATGGCGCATGTACCTGAAGCGATAAAAACAGAACAGTATTTACAAAACTTGTTACACATGGATGAACAAAAAAATCAAGCGAAATATTCGATTAGGTATCCTCACCGTAATGTATTCAAAGGCATCCTTGACTATATTCATATCAATGATATGATCCTTGAGAGTGTTGCCGATGGCGTTTCTCTCGATACCCTGAGTCAGTATACAAAAGAGTTCGAGCTTTTGCTCGTCTTCGAGTGTGTGTTCGAAATCGAATTTATAAAAGTTCAAAACGGGTTCGAAGTAGTCGCAAAGCAGAGCCATTTTTTCTTGATTTCCATAAGTGAGAGCAGCGACGACTCGAGCAAGATGAACGAGAACGCTGTTGCTCTGTCTGACAGCGGCTGATTGCGTGCAGGAGAGTAAAGCTTTTACGTGTTCCGGTCCACCAAGAGTCCTGGAAAATTCTTCGAAAGATTCGAGCGATTCTGAGGTGGCATTTGACAAAATAGTTTCCATGATGTCCAAAAGTTGTTCGGTGACTTTGGCTTGCGTGTTATCAGGTTCGGTGGCCAAGCATCGCTGTAAAACCTCCAACAAAACGGTAACCGCTCCGAGTTCCGGTTTGCTGAGAACCTGTTGATTCTTCTTAACTTTGACGGAGAGACGAAACAATTTGAGCAAAACTTGCAACAATGGTCTGGCTCTGCTGACATCCTGTATGGCGGCTAAACGATCGAGCATCACTTGAAGCCCACCGCACTCTGCCAGTACATTCGCCATTTTGTAGACTTCTTCGTTATTGACTTCTTGCTCGCTAGCTGCGTTCACGGTTTCAACGAATTCCTCGGTAGCGTCACCGAGAAGTCCTCGCATTCGATAAACAACTCTCATAGCGTCGCACTCGCCACCCTCGAGAACCCAAATCTTTTTGTAAACTTCCTTAACCGGAAGATCAAGACTGATGATTTTGTTGTTAACGAGAAGTTCCATACCGTTGTCGTCTTCCAGTAGCGCGACGAGTTCGCAATCTTGACAAATTTTGTTTTTAACGTCACGCATCAATGGACCAAGACCAGGTTCCAAACTGCTATAAGGATTTCCTAACATTCTACCCTGCAAAAAGTCCTCTTGTTGAGGATCTTTTTCGAGAGTGAGGAAAAATTCGCCTACGTCGTTTTCCTCGGGATAAATAATGGAGCAAAGTCTCTCGAAGACGAAAACGGGAGTTCTAACGTCTTGAGGACTGTACTTCTGTACGGTTTCGACGCAAACGGCCATAAAAGCTTTGGTTTCCTCTTCGGTGCCTGTAGTCATTTCTTCGAGGAGTTCGAGCAATTTTTCTTGAGTATCATCGATCAAACGAGTACGTTGTACAACCAGTCGTCGAAGAGACAGATAACCATTAAGAACGGCTCCAACGAGACGACCTTTGTACTGTTGTTTTATATTCTCCTGTTCCAGGAACGTAGCGAGGAGTTCAGTGAGCATTTTAAGCGCGTAACCTTGAGCGAGATCGCTCGTCAAGGTTGTCTCTTCCAAACGATGAAGTTCTTCGATTTCCCGAATCAGCAAATCAGCCAATAGAGTCATAACGCCTCGAACTGCCAAAAATTGTTTCCAGGGTGGTTGTCGTATGAGACTTTGATACAGAGCTAAAAATTCAGCGCTGCTTTCACCGGCGCTTCGCAATTGTTCCAAATAGCCAGTTAACAGTACGAGAACTTCTTTTTTTCGTTCGGTTCCTTGACAGAGGCTTTCCACCATGTTACAAGCTACTTGCCTGGCCAATCGAGAACTAGGATTGAAAAGGACTTCTTTCAACCAAGCTCCATCGGCCAGTTTCAATATTTGGATAACTCGTAGTCGCATGCATCGATTGTGCCAACGATGCCCGTATTTCTCCATCAAATACAAAACCCTAGCTTCTTCTTTTTTCAGTGGTTTGCTAGGAGGTGGTGTCGATCTTTTAGCCGGCATTCGTTGGATCCATTCGGAATACGAATGTTTCGGATCACTGCTGAGCCATTTGGCAACGTCGATGCTAACACCCTCGGGAGGTTGCACCGTAGCGAGTGTTTCGATACTCTTGTATTTGTTTTTCTTCGAAGCGGGTTGATCAGGTTTTATCAATCCTTGAAGTATCTTCAAGCACGGCAATATCAAGCTTTCCATAACTACGGGACTTTTCGAGTCTTTGCAAGCCATTAGAAATAGTTGCATAACGCAACGTAATTTTTGTTCCCAGCAAGCATCTTCTTTCTGTACCAAAGCAGCTAACAGAGCCATTTCGTGTCTGACCGCCATCGCGAGATCTGACGTCGCGACTCTACCTCGCAGTGTCATCGTAACTCTGTTCATCAGGAGAGTACACAGTTCGTTGGTTGATTGTTGATTGTCTCTTGTTACAAGACACAACAATTGACGCACTTCTTCCTGGACTTGGGCCGTTCCTTTTCGTAAATTGTGTTCGACCAGTTCCGAGATTAGACCTTGTTTGCAGAGGACTTCTCGAGCCGCGGTATTCGTCGCCAGAGCTCTAAGCAAAGTGAGACAATGTTCGGTGGCTGAAGAGGCGCAACCGTAACAACGTCCCGGAAGTGGAACGATCGTTTCTTCCTTGTGAAGTTTATCGCTAGTCGAAGCACCGACGTGCAATCCGCTTTGTCCACGTTGATTCCTGTCGTAAGCGACCAGCTCGCGTCGCCAAGCCAATACTCGTTGGATTATTTTGCTCAGCTCTTCGAACGAAGTTTTGCACTCGTTGCAGTATCTCTGCGCCAACAATTGTATCGCTCGATTGACTTGAGTACTGCCGGACAATTGAAGACCGTCGTCGATGCTACGATCCAAACGATGCTCCGACATTTTGATTAGTAACATCTCCAATGTTGGCTTATTAGCTATAAGAGTTTTGTAAACTCGATCAGCTTTCTCGAGCCAAGTATTTATCGTTGCAACAGTTTTCTTACGATCTTCATCGTTCTCTATCGGATCAACGGCGCAACATGGTCTTCCGGTTAACGTGTAATCGAACTTGGCGTATTTGCAAAAACCACAAGCGTGACACAAAAAAGGATCTTTCTCGTCGTAATTGATCGCTCGACATTTGTGACATTGAAAAACGTTTTCACCGCAATTGGCGCATACACCCGGACTGGCGGGTACACTCGCCGAACATCTCGGACACTGAAGTGTCTCCGATGACGCCTGAATGTTTTCGTAGAAATCGGCGTATTCGATCATCAAGTTGCACGCTACGATCGGCAAGGGAAATTCCATTTTAACCTCCGTTTGTCCCTGGGCTAATGTTATCTTTTTCGCTTTGTGCCAAAGGGCTGGTTTGTTTTTCAATTCGACTACAGCCTGTACCGAACGATTGTTGTAAAAGACGTTTATTGTGCGTACCATTTTAGTCCTCTTGAGATCACCGATACGCAATATGATACGGCTTATCGTATGACTCGAGACGAGTTTCACGATTTGGGTCGTCGTTGTGAATTTCGAATCGACTTTTATTGATGATAGCTTGATGGTGGCCATCGGTACTTCCGGGTTGTTGCAAACTAGGCAAGGCTCGCTTTCCAGATAATAACCGTCGAGCTCGACGAATTGAGCGAGATTCGCGTAAAGATTAGCGTTCGGATGTCGAGCGAGCAATTGATTCTGAGCGTGTAAAACTGCCACAGCTTGTTCCATGTAAGTATGCATTTTCTTGCCAGTGTGCGGTGTTTTCAATGAGAAATAGCCGAGAAGATCGACGAATTGTGCGGCTTTGCGTCCGTAAACCGGAAGTAGAGGCCAAAGGCGCCACAGGAGATCCAACAAGGCTTCTTGATCGGTAGGCGAGCAATTTTTGTAAATCGCCAAAACGAGGGAATGCGCTTGCCAGCGTACATTCGTGTTGTTAGTTTCGAGTAAAAAGGTCTTGATGAACTTCGTGAGTAAAGCGGGTGATACTTGTTTCTGTATTTGTTCGACGAGAGTGACGCATTGGGCTTCTTCGAATTTGGCTTCGATATCCGAATCTTCGGATTTTTCGCGATCTTTTCGTTCTTTTATATTAGCCGTTGTTTTCGACTCTTTGACCTTGGAATCTTTGCTTTTCGTACTGGAGCATATAGCGCACTGAAGCAATTGCAGAACCGTAGGACTGACGCCTTCGTCGAGAAGCGTCGAAATCGTGAATAGATAAGAAAGCACGGTATTCTGTTTGAGGCAAAAACGTTGCCAATTTCCGGTACGGCAAGTAGCAACTTCGACGCAAGATTTGAGATGTTCGATGAGTTCGACCAGTGAATCGTAAGGTAGATTGATGGCGTGATGCAGCGATTGCAATGGATCGTAACCACCGGTGTTGCAACATTTCTGTACGGATTGAACGTGAGAAACGAGCGCGTGGAGATCTCTCAATTGACGATATTTCTCACGATTTCCGCAAATGAATTGTAAAAGTTTTCGGACTTGGCGTCTAACGAACGGTGTTTGAAAGAGCATCATGTATTCGCAGAGATAGAAGTACCAAGCTTGCTGATCGAAGGATGGCTGAATCGAACTGTTTTCTCCGTATTTGTGAACTTGATAAGTGAAGCGCAGCGCCATTTCCGTGAGTAGTTGTGGATAAGGCTCGAAAACGTCACTCGCGTGTCCCTTGACGTGCTGTCGTAAGAAAAACGGTGACATATCCGGTGGCGAAGTTGTCAAATGAGCTTTCAGCAATTCTCCACCAATAACGGTGCTCGAATCCTCCGCACTTGTAGTCTTCCAATATTCCAACAGCGCCTTCAACAGTGTCAAACAATACTCGATGACACCAGCTTTGCTCAATATCGTCGCTGTCATTTGGGACACGAAATTTGGATTCTCCGTTTGTGTCTTAACGTTGTATTTCGAACGCGACATTAGGACACTCAGGAAACGCATTATCACGAGGTGAACTTCTCGCTTGCTCGTTCGTTTACATATGTCGTTCGTATCCGGTTTGTCCATTTCAAGCTCTTTCACCAATATGTTGAGCAAACGCTTCACGCAAGCTCGATCTCTTTCCTCTTGCCCGTCGAGGTCCGAAGTCAGCATCAATACCACTTGCATGAACGGTATCGATAACACTCCCGACACGTTCGTCAAATTCGGTATAAACTGCATCAATCTTTCCAATAGCAAAAGACGCACGGAATGAAGCTTCGATGTACTTTCCACTATTGTTTCGCTTTCTTGCTCAGGGCCTTGTTCTTGTTCCATACATTCGTCCTGTTCCGTCACCTGGAGGAAAAATATTGTTAATTAGTAAACGATTATGGCTCATTTTCGTTTGCCTTCGATCTTAGGATATAGAAATTTTATCTTTCTGAATATTCGAATTTGAGGAACTTTGAGAAGATTTTTAAGAAAACACCTATTTTTCGAGCAGGGATCTCGTAAATGTCAACCCGTAATTCCGAAAATATAACTATGAAGTTGACATCGTTGGAACGCGACAGTATTTTTGTTACATTTAAAAACAAATATATTTGTATCATTACCAAAAACGTTTCATTCGAATTACAAATTGAGGAAACGTTAGGGCGATTTTAACATCGTAAATTGGAGGAAAATTTAAAACTGTATTTTCCTGTTGCAGTCCAACGATCAGTTAAAAATCGTGAACAAAAACCATGAAATTTCTACGATCTGTTACTAGATTGGGATTTCTATTTTTGAATATTTATAAAAATATTTTTGAAGTATAAAGCCCCAGAATACTCACAGTAAACGTTGTGGGAGCTCCTAGAGAACTATTTTCGGATCTTGTCGGTTGAACCGTACCGCTCGTACCGGCTTGTGGTATCGAGTTCTCCTGTACATTATCACCGTAAGCTGAACTTCTCCCGGAAACGTTATGCTCACCGATAATGCTGTCAACTGCGCTACCTCCGCTGTCGCTTCCGCCGCTTTCGCTAACTTTGCTACCGCCACTACCGCCCTGACGAAAAAACGAGATCGAAAAAGCGTTACTACTAACGCACCAGAGAAGAATTTAATTCTCGACTATCATCAACTCGTTAAGACGTAACGCTGATGCATCGAAATCAAAGTAAGGTCAAGGTCAAGGTCAAGGTCAAAGAAAGGCAAAATACGAGACTTACTTGTTCGGCGGGCGAAGTTCTCAAAGTACTGCCATCGGTCGCTGCGGTTGAACCTTCGTCGTCCGAACCTCCGGCGGATGCCGTCGTATCGGAATAATGACCCGCTCCTTCTTGAACCTAATCGAAACATCGAAGACGAAGTTAATAAAATCGAAAGATGTTTGTTTGGGTTTGTTTGGGTTTATTCTATTATATATGTTGACTTCAAAAAATTTGTAAAGCTTATTTAAATGTTAATAAAGATTATGCAAAAATGAGATTGAATATTTCGAAGGTTTTCCCGTAAGAAATTATTGAAAAAGCTGTAAAAAAACAGCCGAGAAACTAGAAAACCACATTCAACAAACCTCGTCTGTTTAAATTAAAATCGACCTCGAATATTCTTTTTACTCCGAAAAATCGACGAAAATTTCAGAACTTAAAAATTCTCGCACGAAATACTACTTCGACGGTATATCCGTAAAAAGTGACCAAAAAAAGTCACGATAATCCATTTTTCGTAAGCAAATTGCTTTCGATAGATATTTCGAAAATTTCTGGAACTGACCGGTGCCCCGGTATCGGGTGCTCGTGGTATTCTCTCGGTTTCCAATTCCTGATAATCAAGCAAAGGTCCAGCGGGTCCAGCGAGATTCCTGAGTTCTTGAAGATTCGCCAAACCTTGCTGAATGTCCTGTTGAAGCGCTTGAAGGTCCGCGGAACCTTCGTGATCCTGAAGGCTAAGAGCAATGGCGAATTCAACCATTGCCTCGTCGTCGGCATCGGGCGGCAAATCGAGAAGTTGCGGAGCTACTTCCGGTCGAAGTAAAACTTCGAGGGGATGTTGAACGCGGGCTACAGCACCGGCTTGATTTCCATCTGCGCCGAGCAAAACCATTGGCTCGACAGTATCGACCTCAAATTGTTGTTGAACTTCGTGCTCTTGGGATTCTTGAACCGGGGGGACGGATTCCGTTTCGAGCTTCTCCTCGACTTCGCCCGTTACACCTGTCACACAAATATCGATTATGTCGTACCATTTTTTACAAATTTCAACATGTATTGGCATGTTGAATAAATTTTCGCTGTTTATTCGTGAAAATTATCTTTTGATAATGCGTATTAATATTTTGGTATTGAAGTCGATTACTTCAAAGACGGAATGGCTTCCTCTCGGAACTGGATTTAAGATGTTTTTACAATTTCGATTTTAGAATTTCGATTTGGTTTAACAATCGTTCATTTAACACTTAAAATTCTTTTTAAGATTGACGATTACCTGGTGTGCTGCAATGCGGAGGACTCGGCATGTAAACTCTCCTCCTCTTGAATCTCGGTCGTAACACACGAATGATGGCTTGTTTAGCACTGAAGCTAACCGCCGGATCGGAGCACAGAAGAAGCTGGAGATAAAGTTTCGCCGCCAGGGGTGTATTGTTCTCGACGTCGCAAGTCGTGAACGCGTGTATTATTTCTACCATCGCGTGTATCGTGGATTCTGTGTGTGTCAATCCTGGAACGACGACGGGCGCGAGAGCCATGTTTTTCGGATACGTTGTATGTAGGGACCACAAAACATCCATCATTTGGAGAACGAGATGATCGTTAGCGTCGGTAACGCGGTTGCTCGAGTTCGTGCGATCCTTCTCGAATACGGGTACTGTTGATGAAAAAATGTTATCAGCGTCGATGTTTCGTCGCGGAAATCGGCTCCTCTTAAACCATTTTGGAACAAACCCAAACAAACCCAAAGAAACCGTTTTTGGACTTACTGTTGTTCGCATCGATGGCTTTGGATGCGTGTTGTTCCGCGAATTTCGCGAGATTGTGCGGTCGTACTATGGCGATACTACGAACTATGAGGACGAGACGATAAAAGTTCTCAGCGTCCATATCCCGTGGATCGTTGAGTTCTCTCATGGCTTTCAGCGCGTCGAGGACGTGAGATAACAACACTTGATCCTGAAAGTTGATCGAATACATCATTAAAATCGTTTACTGCTTAATAGCAATTTTTATGAAATTGAGCTATTACTGGAATTTTTTAATATCCATCCAGTAATATATCGATATAATTCCGATATATCGATATAATATATCGATACAATATATCGATATATCGATATAATTCCGTTCCTTTTTTTCGTGATTACGGAACAGCTATATCGATATATAAAATAATAAATCGTGTGTAAGGTTAATTATTTGAAAAAATCACCTTGTGAGAGTGATACGAGACTTTCGTACTGTGCAGTGCAGCTAAAAGTGCGGTCGTGTGCAATTGAACCGACGGCGGTGTCGGGAGCGTCAATATACCGGACGCGACGTCTATAGCGGTATTTCTTAAGGTTGTTTTACTATCGTCGTTCGACGATAGAGTAAACGACGATTCCAAGACTTCCAGGATGCTGGAGACCATTCTGCAAGTATAAGAGACACTTTTATAGGGCATCAAATAACTTCGCACGTATGCTATACCATGAAGGGAAATGAACGGATGTTCGGATGCCTATACGGGATTTCACTACACGTGTTCGTTACTTCATGCCTCGGGGGATTGTCGTTGATCATTGTTGATTTTTTTTTTTTTCAAAATGGGGGATGTTGGGGGTTGCATTATAGAGAGAGAGGGGTGAAATTGAAAACGAAGGAATGAATAAAAATCGCAGGGCGCGAAAAACATTCACCATCTTACCTCTCGATATTGACACAGTCCTTTGTTGGTCTGATGCATTACAATGATACAAGTAAATTGAGATATCGACGCGAGTTTTGTGTTAATCAAGGTTTACAGGTGGATAAACACTGATAAACGAATATTTACAGGTTATACGTTTTTGGAAGTATAGAGGGCGATTTTTTGTTCGTTCGGGCGAGAAAACATTTTTTAAAGCATTGATCGCGTGTAGAATTTTGTCACTCACTTGTCGACCGACGATAGCGGAGCTGGTGATGCCAAAGCACTTTCGTTTTCGTTTATCGAAGCGCCAGCGGCCACAGGTGCTGGAGTGGATTGACCCGGAGATATTTCTTCCAGTTCTTCCGGCCAACCGAATGTATCCTTCGTCTTTCCATAGCTGAAATAAAATCGTTCATCATTTTTTTTATCGTATTGTCCTATTCTTTTGGGAAATTATTCGACATAAATTATTATTTTTTTAATCTAGACACACTTTTTGGTTTTGACTTTTGGTAAAGTAAACTTTAGTGAACTTTGGTTTCGGTAAAACTTGAAACTTACATTTTGATGGAATCGACCATTATGACTCCCTCCGGATCTTGCGAGAGTCCGAAAGTAATCGTTATCTTTTTGTCGGCCTGTAAGCTCTCTTGTCTCGTCAGGGGAATGTCGAACCATCGACTGCGCGTCAAAGTTGTGCGAATGCTTCGTCCAAAAACCTGTGAATTTAAAGTCAGTCAGGTTTCTTACAGAAGACTCAAAATTCCGAATTTTAATAATTCGAATAGTAATTGAATCGAGATAAATTTAAAACTAAGTAAAAAAAAAATTTGAAAAAATACTCACTTCAACGTATAGAGGAGCTCTCTGAGGATCTTGATTCCCGAGTTGTACCCTTACGCCGGTCATGACCAAAGTGGGATCGTTATTGGTGACTTCAACGCTGAATCCGATAGCTTTGGTCGAGACAACGTACATTCCAGTAGTGTTCAAGCGATGTTTGATTTGGGCGACGTTATAAATCTGCAGGAGATCATTGCCGCCGAATTCGATGTCGTTCATAACTTGGCAATGTTCGAAGAAGTCAATGGGGAAGGAAACGGCGCCGGTAGTTTTGCCGACTTTCGGTGCTTTCTTCTTTCGCGTTTGTTTCATACCGGTCATAACGCCGATTGGTTGAACACTCGATGACATCCAAAAGCCAGTTTGTTCCATAGCAGCTATGTAAATTCTAAGACTGCCATCTTCGCAGAGTAAAATAAGAGTCGTACGATGTTCGGCGTTGGAGCTAGGATGTCTAATGGCCACCATATCCATGATTTTCGCTTTCGGGACGACTTTGATTTCTTGAACGAGGACAACGTCCGGTTTTATCATGAGGATAACAGGATTATTGCTCGTTTGTAAAACCGAGCATACCAAGCCTGGATGATTGGCGACTTCGCTCCATTGGCAAAGCGGTTGAGGCTGATTGTTGTTCGATTTGTTACCGTTCGATTTATTATTAGCTAGATTGATCATGAAAACCGTTGTGATTTCTGTATTCATGTGTTTCAAGGGTGCTATGAAACTCTTTCCGCAAGCGTAGCTGAAGAACAACAATTGGAGAGCGTGAGAGTAATAAATGGAAACTCCTCCACCGCCGACTTGACCGTTGTCCTTGATTTCCGGATGAAAAACGTCGAGAGTCGTGGTTACGTAGAAAGCTCCGTGTTTGGCGAGACTCGCTTCGTCCATAGCTTGACAATAGATGTAACCAGCTGAGGACATCAGCAAAAGATGAAAAATACCATCTTCCGCGTGAACGAAAGTGCAATCGCGTATTTTTCCAACAGCGACGAGAAAGTAGTAAAGAGGACTGAGAGCGTCCTTTGATAAGTCGTAGATCTTGACGAAATCAGCTGTCACCAGTGCCAATTGAGTTTGAGAGCCTGGCAACCACATAGCTTTGATAATGAAATTGCCAGGTTCGCGTTGCGGATGTAGGACCAAATGATCGGATACCGTGCCAGAACTGTTGAATGTCAATACGTGACAATCCTTGAGTCCGCAAACCGCCAAAAAGTCTTCGTTCCATGGATTTCCCGTGATCGAGAGAACGGTAAAGGGTATCGGTGCTGAAGCCAATCTCGTAAGTGTCAATTTACGTTTCGACGAATCGGTTTGTTTCAAAAGTGCGCTCAACTGGAGCACAGTTATTTTTCCTTTTTCATGAGAAACGGCGAGATGTTGTCTTTTACCGTGAGGCGACGATAAGCAACACATTGCCACCCGACGAATCATATGAGCCGACAAGAGTTGTCTTATCGTTTGACCTTGATCTCCGGAATAATTCATTCGTACATTTTCGAAAGCGCCCTCTTGCGAGCCCAGAGTAGACAACATCAGCTGATCGGTGTGTTCGAACTTTTTCTCCAAGAAATGCAATTGTCGAAGTGCTATTTGAGCACGAGCGTGACAACCGACCGGTGAATTTTTCTGGCAGGAGATATTCACTGCAGGCACGAGAGTTCTCGTTAATTCGACCAACGAGGTTACTAAGCCGCTTGACCAAAGTTGAGAAAGTACCCAATCCTTCGAACCTTCCAGTTGTTTCGCCAAAGCTCCTTGCTTTTGCTTGTCACGACCGGATCTCTCGATTTTGTCGTGAAAGTGAACGGGACTCGAGGCTCGTCGTCGAAGTCTGCTCGGCATTGGTAAGTTGGAATTTTCGTTATTACCCAAGCCTCCGTAACTCTGAGAACTCGTTCCTTGATTTTCCGAATTTTGGGGACTCCGTTTGGTCAAAGCTTGGCAAGAACCGTCCTCTTTGGAGCCACAGTCGCAAAAGAAATTTCCGTACTTCGCGTAAGTAACGTCGTGTCCGCGATGACAAACTCGGGCGCAAACCGTGCAAACTCCAGCACCGTCCACCATGCTACAAGTGTGACAATGATACCAGTGTTGATTCGTGAATTCCTTTTGCGTGACGGTAAACGTGCAGAGTTTATTGCTGAGGCTGTCTTCGTCGGAATCTTCAGCGCCGCTGTCGTCATCATCGTGGGCTAACTCGTCGATCCAATCGCTGTCGTTTACATCGTTCATTGGAATTGCTCCTTCCCAAGGTGGACTCGTTGCGCGATCAAGAATTTGTACTTGCTGTGGACAAACTGCGGTTACGATATCCGCAATGTAATTCAACACGCAACAACCTGCCTCGATGTACGAAAACGGTTTGTCCAATATTTGTGTTTCTTTCGTGACGAGCTGTTGTTTGCACAATTCCACCCAGTCGGTTGCAGCTTTGAACAAAATCACGTGACCGTTGTCCGAACCGGCATCAGCGAGAGTCGACATAACTTGCATCAATTCGGGAAATCCAGTTCCCTCGATCGTGGGTGACAATATATGATAACCCAATGGAACGAGAGCTTTCAAAAGCGTTACGGAAACGTCCTTTTCCAAAATAGTGTTGTGCTTAACGATATAATTGGTAAGAGCTTTCAAAAGCTTGTTGTTCTCTTCCATATATTGTTGATCGTCGTTAGGACTCGAGCCTTGATTCGTACCAGCTGAATCCAAAAGCAACGTTTGTCCCTGTCCTTGCTCGTTAGTAGACGCTTGACCTGCCGAATCTTCGGTTTTTTGGACTTCTTCGGAGTCACCAGCGACCCCTGCCGAAACGGTGTCTTTCGTGGTCGTCGGAGTTGGCGCGTTAGTCGGTGATACACTAGGCGAGACATTTCCAGCACCGAGAACGACGTGACGTAGCCATAGTTGCAACTTTTCCGGTTCGACGTTCGCGAGATTTGAGACTGATCTGCATAATCGCTCGAGGGATCCGTCGCTCACTTTTTCTACTTCTTCGAATAATTTATTGAAGAAACGTAGAACGTGAGTGCTGAATTGTGGCGAAGCTCGGGGTGATGCGATCGATAGAAGAACCGAGACGAGTGCTCGATTGCTGCTCGAACAGAAGAATTCATCGAGAGCTTCGCAACCAGGTCCGATCTCTAACAATTGTTCCCAATACTTGATGCACTGCTTCAGAATTTGTTCATCTACGGAAACGTTTATGGAATCTTCAGTGCTTGTTGTGTAATCGACGATAACGTTGTAAGTGTAATGAAGAACGAAGAGATAATCTCGTAACCGACGAGCTTCGTTGTCTGCTTCGCCGATCAGCTTCGCCAGAGTCCTCACGGCTAATCCTTGGACGTAATCCGTACGAGCGTCCATTGTTAAAGGAATTAAAATTTCTATAGCTTGAGCACGTATGTCGGAATTCTCCGGAGCAGTGGTCGGTGTCACGTACTCGTGTATAAAAGCCACGAGAGAATAAAGAAGATGCTTCAAAGATGGATTTATCGAGAACGATCCGTATTCCGAGAGGGAACTCGTGTGATGATTGATAGTCGCCAAGATGTAACTTTCAGCGGGTATAACGTCGTTCGCGTAAGTATTCCATGGCACTGGAGCTACGTTTATCGCTTTCCACTTGTCGAGTACCGATCTCACGCTGTTCGGTAGCAGAGTAAAAATGGAAACTTCCATTGATAGACTAGCTCCGGCTACGCAGATTATACCGTCCAAAACGAGAAAATCACGTAGAGTATATTTTCCTGACGGTTCTGACGATTCGTGCATTTGATAGAGTACGCTGGAACGACACGAACCCAATATAGCCTCGGTCAGTGATAATATGTGTGGCAATATGTCCACTATCATTTTGTTCGTACTCGACGCTATTGTTTCCGGTGTTTGAGAACTTTTAGACGCTTCGATATTTTCAGCTGGACTTTTTGATATACTCTCGTCGAGGAGAACTTGAAGTTTACCTATGACCGCGGCGAGGATACAGAGAGAGCTAAGCTTCGGCAAAGATGACTTCGGCATTATTTTGTCGTTTGGATTGAAATCGGGTTTTAGAGTTTTTATGCAGTTTTTGGCTAGAGTAATGTCGTATTTGAGAGAATTCACGGTTGATGAGACGGTTTTCAAGAGATTCTCGGCGTAGTGGGTATACATCCCTTGTTTGACGAGGCAATCCTTCATCCAACCGTTGAACGTTTTGTAAGCGGCTCTCGGACCCCAAACGAGAGAATGAAGCAACATCGGACCCGCGGGAATTTCCTCGCCTAACGCCAGTTTATCCATGTAAGGCGTTGATGGTGGCAACATCAACAAAAGCCTCCAACAAATCGAGAAACAGTACTGCGTCGCGCACAATCCCGTAAATGTTATTTTGTCTTTACTGTCGGTATTCGGTTTCCTCGGGATACTCGTTTGATTGAGAACGTTCAAAATATCGATGAGAGCATCCACGAGAAGAGGATATTTCATTTTGTCCGGAGTTCCCAGTACGAAGTTACACGCCAAACCGTCGAGTTTCGGGGTTTCTTGATTGTTGAAATCCGTGTTGGTTAAATTGTAGAAACGCGGCTTCATCGAAAATTCATCCGCTGGACCGAACTTTCGGTAATTGTCTTCTATGTCTTTCCAGGGAGTGTAAATTCTTGAGGCTTGCTTGTTACCCTCTTTCGCGTCGGATACCATACTCGTAGCAGATAACAAATTCCATTGTACCTGTGTATGTGATATTTTATCCAGTGAACAAAAAAATCCATTTTCGATATTTCGTTGCATTTTGTAATAGAGGTTAGATTTATTTGTACGAGACTTTTACTACCACACAGTCGGCACTTTCAGCCTGGTGGCCCTGGTTACTCGTTAGCTATACTCAGCTTGACATTTATTTCGCATTTGACTTTTTTTTCATTCGGGATTCGAGAAGATCTCGAGGGGGAGTTTCGGGAGGAAAAAAAGGATGGGGAAAGTTGTAGGATTGCAAGAGATACGCAAAACGGGGCACGAGTGCAATCACCGTTTTTTCATTGAATGTCAAATGCGGATCAACGAAAGTAGCAAAAGATCGAAACGCGTATAAAATTATCTTTTTTCTATTAAAAAAAAAAGAAGAAAAATATGATATGAAATGTTAGATTTTTACGATGTTTTTTAAAATTAGATTAGATTAAAGTTAGATTTTTTAAAATTATTTGATTTTTAACAAAAGAAGAAAAATCGTACGATATAAAATGTTAGATTTTTACGAATTCAGGGGATTAAGAAAAATTAGAAAGGCTTACTTGTTCCAGAAGTGTCGGAGGTGCATCGTACAGATGCTTCATCATGTACTCGAGAAGCAGCAAGAGCCGCGAGAGATGAAGAATTTGGGAATCTTTCATGGGTGCTTTAACGGCTTCGCTGCATCGAACCGCACCACTTCCGGTTACCAATAATACAGATTTCTTCTGCATGAGGTTCAACGAATGGAAGAGGAAAAGAACGAGCTGGGCATGCTCGACGTTTAAATCTGTACCCGGAGAAACAAAATTGTAAAATATGTTTAAACGTTTTTTTTTATCAGGTTAGATAAATTTAATTTAAGCGATTTGATTGACCTTCATTTTCTGCTTCGAAGGTCGCGGGAGGATTGCACACGTTTTCGACCATGGTCGTGACGAGCCTGTGCCAAATACTTATGCAAGCCGCTTCTTTCTCCAATTGCGGTTTCAACAGTAAGATCTGAAGAAAAAAAAAATTCATCTCGCGTTACGAAAATTTCTTTGCAACGTGAATTACGAAATTTTCGAGGGAATACTCACTTGAGCCAGTACACTGAGCGTTCTCGGATACACTTGAAGCGGCCACGAAGCTGGACTCGTATTCTCGGTCGACCACGGGCTAACTCCCAGATGATAGAGCAGTGTGTTTTGCAATACTTCGCTGAGAGTGTTTCTAGCGAGCAAATTGTGCGTGTAGCGACTCAGAGCTTGCGAGAATTCGGAGTACATCGCTCCGAGAGTTGCGCCATAAAACACCGATATGGTACCTGAATTATTTCGAATCCATCAATGTATCATTATTTTATCACCAAAAAAATATTTCATACAAAAATCTCATTTATTTATCGACTTATAGAAGATTTTCGATTTTAATCTTTACGACTTAAAAAAAGTCGCGGAAGTAAAGGAAAGTAATGATGAACGAGTAAGCGGTCGGTTTCACCAGTTTTAGCAGAATCCCTAATTTATCGATAAATCGAAATATCGATAAATCGAAACATCGATAAATCGAAATATCGATATATCGAAACGTCAGAAATTTTTATATTTCGCAGCTCACCAGTTTCCGTTCTTGCGGTCTCGTGATCGAGATCTCTGATAATTGCGGCAAGTATCACCATTTGCTGTTCGACGAGTCCGTTTATCACGTATTCGCGAACGTAACTGCTTCGACTGCCGATTAAGTGCTGATTCATAAATTGGAATATCTGTGTGGCCAGTGAAATGTACTGTAAAACAAGAACCGAAATGAGCGATTTTTCATTGGAGAAGCGTCATCGTTGCAGGAGCCGAGATATATCGTAAATTGAAGAAAACCATTTAATATAAGGTTAAATCAAATTTCGTTCAATCCTGAAAAGCCGTTTCGGAAATCCGTGGGTATCTAGTATCTCAATCGGTCATACCGACCGAGCTGGGATCGGTCTCTTAAACAGGAAATAAAATTTACTTTTATACTATTCCGATAATAGAAACTCAATAATATCGTTCTGAAAGAAAAAAGAGGCGATTATTCAAGTGTTGTGTAAAACTTCGGTTATTCCCAGTGGTGAGCGATGATCGAGGAAGAATTTTGACCGATCGTCGTCGTCAATGATAATTCATTGGTACTTCAACCATTCCGAATGTAAATTTGGTTATTTAACGTACGCCATGAGGTTCCCGATTGTCAGGGACTATCGTAGTCGTCGCGCGCTCAGCGTTCGGCTCGTTATTCGTCTCCTTAGTCGTATTAGTCGGTGATCCTTCGGACGGCGAGAGTGTTTCTTCGAACCAAAGACCCAATATGGGCTCGCTGTCCTCCTCTACCGACATAACAGTTTGTTCTACATGGTGAACATACACCAGAGCGTTAGTAAAAATGGATAGAATGACGCTAATGAGAATTTGGTTTTATAACTTTCAGAAAAACGGTATATAGAAATGAAAAGATAGAAACGGAAGATCCCGTTTCAAATTAAAACGAAAAGAGACTTCCCCAGAGAAACGTACAACCTTGAAGAAACCACGTGCACAGAGACGTATCCAAATGAAGAAAAACTTAAATTATCACAAACTTACGTGAACACAAAATTCGCGACAGTTGAAAATCACGATAAAAGATGAACGAGAAATGGGATGCGAACGATTGTCAATTGCTTTGCTCATACCTTCATCCGTGGAACTCTCGGAGTAACTCAAGAGATCTTCGTAGTAGGTCGTTGAGTCTGATTGACTGAGGGTGTCTCCTTCGAGGGGATGTTTTTGCACTCTCTTTAAGGTGCACGCCTGCAATAATGGTGATCGAATGAATTGTCACACCGGCAATCGCAGATCTCAGCTTACCGCTCAAAAAACTTGTCAAAAAACTTTTGAAGATTGTAAAGTTCGTAGATACGTTTCTGAACCCCTCCGAAAAAGCAAAATAGCGATAACATTGGAAATCTTAAAGCGTGTACGCGTTTGATGTGCATCACAGCGTACCTTTCTGTAACTGATAGTAGCCAGATAGAAGAGAAGATGATTGAGAGGAGCTGCCTGGAAGAACGTCATCGCTCTTTGCAAAGCAGTCGCCGTAGCGAGAATATCAAGAGGCGCAGGTTCCGGTGGAGGCGGACGATCTCTACAAGTTTCAACCGAAACATCCTCGAGTAGAGCACTCATCAAAGTAAGAGCGTGCGAAGCCAACGCAACTGACAGTACGCCGAAACCTTGTTGCCTGAAAGAAAAAGAAAGATGAAAAACGCGTAACGGTCTCGAAACGGCAGGCGCGAGAAAACAATTTAGTTACGTTTCGACTTCGAAAAAACCCATGCAGGGTGCCGAGCAATCCAATTGATCTCTAAAAACGAAGAATCTACCGATAACATAATTCATTTATTAATTTATCCACAACTCGTCTTAGATTAATCTTGAAGATTTCAGTTTAGTGTTTCAACGCTTAGAAACAGTAAACTATACAAAATGGTTAGCTCGCCAGCCACCATTGCTAATTATTTCTCATTATTCTACCAAGTATCAACTGACATTACGATAAGATTGATAATTACACTTTCATAAGGTTAACCCGTGCAGTTCCGTCCCGTGCTTTACTCGGCGATTTTCCTTTTTCTTCTTTGCCTTTGTCGGCGGTACTGAAACTGCTAACGGTAAGCTGAGCTTGAAGTCCAGCCACCAATAGCCATACGCCGATTAAAAGATGATTTTGCAATATCTGTAAAGTTTTCACATAAAAATGAAGATGGTAATTGAAAAATGAAAGATCTAGGAGCGATGACCTTTCAATTGCGAAATTCAAAACTCACGTGTCCTCCGGCTCGCGTACTGTGCTTTATAATGTTGGAAACGAGTCCAAAAATTTCGAGGCTCTTCTCAACCACCGATATCGCCAAAGAATCGTACTCTTCTTCCGTAGTTTTGGTACTTTGGCTACCCTGAGTCGTTCCCGTTGTGTTCGTGCTACATTTCGGCGATACCGCGTTCGAAACACCGACGATGCTGGACGCGGTTGCATTAGCGATCGAACAGTAAAGACAGGACATCGTCAGAAGCGATAATTTTTCGAGTTTCGCCGGTGTCAGAGGTTCGAGAACCGGTAACGAAACAACGCTGTGAACGATGTTTATGTCATTCACCACCGAGTGTAAACTGTGACGAATTATATGCGCCTCTCCGTGATTAGCTGGCAGTGCGAAACCTTTGCGATTCATGTACGCCTGATATTTGCGCATGTAGCGCGAAAGGTGTGGCAAACTCGAGCACATGTCGAGGAGAGTGTCGCCGGCACCCATGCTCTGAAGAGTGCTTATGTTGTTAGCTATAAACATCATCTGGAACAGTTATAACGAATAAGATCGAATAGCAACCAAACGACGGAAAGAATATTACTCTTTATCGAAACGTGTATTTCGATAGGAAAAAATCAGCTTTTGCAATAAATATAGCAAACAAATGTAAATATTGGGTACCTTTAACCATTCGTGCAACGTACCTTCGTATCAGAGCTTTCATTGCTTCCTGTGGTTTCGGAACTTCCCTTGTTTCCTTCCGAAGTGCTTTCGCCCCCGAGACCGTAAGACGGAGCGAAATCCTGAAGCGGCATCGTCAGTTGTTCCAAGATAGAACTGGATAAGTCGCTTCGAGCTCTCTTTGGCTCTTTTATCGGTTGCGGCTGTGTTTCCTTGTCGCCGCTTGGCTGTGACGCTTTTACGCAAGTCGGTACCGTCGCGTTTTTTAAAATCGCGATCAGAGCGACCTCTTCCGTCGTCGTAAGGAGAGATTGACCGGTGCACAGCGCTCTTATAGGCAGGAGCAGCTGTTTCATCGTCAAAATCGTGGAACTCCCTTCCGCCGGTTGTTTCCCCACCAAATATGTAAGCAAGACTCTGCATGCTTGCCATACTGTAGGTATCTGGTTTTTCGATACTAAAATTCAAAAAGTTCAATAAATTCTAATCGTTTCTTTTTCTGAGATAGAGTATTAACCAAGTAGCCGTAGTTGCCGGGATAAAACAGATTTACGGATTTCCTGTAATCTTTACGGTAATCTTCAAGATGCCTGATTTAAATAAAAAATACTTTTTTCGAACAAAAACGGTATTTCTTTGTTTTCCCGAAATGTAATCGTGTCGAAGAAAACTTGGCGGTAGGAATTAAAAAATTCGTATATATATTCGACCCGTGTCCTTAACATATAAAGGACACGTAAAATATTTACGAGTCCAAGTTCAGGCCCTTCTGGCATTCTGCCATCGATCAACGCAATCTATATATTTGAGTTGATGTTGTTTTTTTTTTTTTGTTTCTCGAAGTTGCTGGGTAGGTCATTGAAAAACTCACGAGTATTGGCACATCCGCTGATGTAATCGGCGGCTAGGGCGGCGAATGATACGTAAAACGCTTCGTATTGTTCCTCATGGGAGATGAATTCGGGCTCGCTGAAATACGAAAGACAATTTTTCTTTCCGCCGTGATGAAACAATGAAATTCGCGAACTACGTTTTAGGCTTTGGGTTATAACGTCGCAAGCATCCATTTCTGTACTGTCATACCCAATGGCCCCCCTGTCCCCGCCGAGAGTGAATCGGTATCCTTTCTTCGTCGCCGTTTCCCGATATTCGTTGTTTAATATTTTTGATAAAACTCACCTCTTTATGATCGCCTTGACGAGCTCGATAATCTCGTTTTTGTTGTACGAACCGTAAGATGCGGCTAATATTGGTTTTATTACGGATTCCCAATCGACGTTGCCGCCGCTCTTCGCTGCCATCTTGGAAACTAAAAAAGTAAAAACACTCACTTTCCTTAGGTCTCCGCAGGATGATAGAGATGGCGCGATCACGCGCGAGCGCCGTTGTAGATGAAAATATCGAATCCTATAGAAGTACACTACTTGTGGACAATTTGAAGCTAGCTTTCCGGATATTCAAATTTGATGGTTATTTTATAATCTGTAATCTTTATCGCGCTCTATACGGACAATTTATATACCCACTCCTCCCACGTAACTTTTCCGTCGAGTTTTGGCGAATAGAATGATCGAAACAACGGAATTGGAGTAACGCGATTGGTCGATATAATTACGGTTACTCTTGACGCAGCCAATCGTACTAGTGAATTTCGAGTTGGTTTACCATTTTGCTGCTGCTAAAAGTCGCGAATGAAAAACCACCCTTAGATATACAAGCATCTTCACGTTTGGTTTTCTAACCTTGCTTTCTTCATTCGATTACATACGTTTATGCGTTACGTGTGCGTCGGGAGGCTGTTTATCGGTTTTATTTCAAATGCCACCTTTTCATCTAGCAGGTTTAACCTGAAACAGAATAAGTGTATAACTTCGAGTGAATCAGCCAAGAAATTTTCTTGGGATCGGTCAATCTTTCCAAATATTCCGCCACGATTTTCACTGAACTAACCCTACTTTAGTACTACTGAAACGTGAGTTGATGAGCATACAATCATATCCTGATAAATATCCACCGAGCGTGAGTGATTAAGCTAATTGAAGAGATTCCAGCTAGGTTTAAACTTCTTTAAAAAAAATGGACAAACAAAAGGATTCCGAAGGGAATGCGTATGTTTTCGTAAGTACACAGCTTGAAATATCTATGAAATAATTTGTATGTATTTACTGAATTTTTTATGAAAAATTAAATGTTGCGATTTAACGCATACAGAACGAAGAAGACTTGCCATACGAAGAAGAAATCTTGAGAAATCCGTATTCGGTGAAACATTGGCAGCGATACATAGATCATTTGAAAACAACCAAAAGCGCCAATTTGAATGTTGTATTTGAGCGTTCTCTCAAAGAACTGCCAGGAAGGTAAATAATTATTAATTTTCAGCCTGGAAAAATAAAAATCTCTGCTAACTCTTGTTTTTTGCTTTTAGCTACAAACTTTGGCACAACTACTTGCGCGAGCGAGTGAAACAACTGAAAGGTCGTTGCATAACGGAACCGCTTTACGAGGATGTCAATAACGCTTTTGAAAGAGCCCTCATATTTATGCACAAAATGCCGCGCATTTGGATGGATTATTGCAAATTAATGACGGAGCAATGCTACATAACTCGCACGCGGCAAATCTTCGATCGTTCCTTAAGGGCCCTTCCGATCACGCAACATCAAAGAATATGGCCTTTGTACATTGAATTTTTGAAAAAACATTCAGTCCACGAAACAGCTGTTCGAGTTTTTCGTCGCTATCTCAAGGTTAGAATTTTCGATGAGTTTTCATTTTAGGTATAACTGTAATTCGTCTTGTTTTTAATTATGCTTGAAATTATTAAGCTTTCATCCCGACTCATGGGTCGTTTTCGACCCAAGCGAAATTTCAGTGCTGTAATTTTTCGTGAGGTACCTCCAGATTTTCAATAACAAAAGTATAACAATTTTTTTATTTTCAAAATATTTCTATTGGGCTTCAAGCTGAAGGTTGAAAGAAGCTCTATGAATTTTTTCAGATTTTTTAAAGCGTTTTTACTGATCCGAAAAATGCAAAGACGAAAACGACCCATGAGTCGGGATGGAAGGTGCCGAAAATATGAGTCGGGATGAAGGGTTAAATATAACGACAAGTGTCTCACTGAAAATATACATTTTTTAAATATTCATAACCTCTATTCTGTTTTATTACATATAAAAAAATTGAATTTGTAAAAAAATATTTAAAGCTCGCACCAGAGGACACTGAGGAATACATAGAGTATCTCGTATCGATCGGAAGGTTGGACGAAGCTGCGGTTAAACTAGCGCACATAGTGAATCAAGATGACTTCGTTTCGAAACATGGAAAATCTAATCATCAATTGTGGAACGAGTTGTGCGATTTAATATCGAAAAATCCGTCGCGCATCAAATCGCTGAACGTCGATGCCATAATCAGAGGTGGCTTGAGGCGGTACACCGATCAACTGGGACCGCTGTGGAATTCGCTCGCTGATTACTACGTGCGCAGCGGTTTGTTCGAGAGGGCGCGTGACATATACGAAGAAGCCATACAGACCGTAACGACGGTTCGAGATTTCACTCAAGTCTTCGACGCGTACGCACAATTCGAGGAATTGAGTCTCAGCAAGCGTATGGAAGAAGTCGCCAAAAGTGCAAATGCCAGCGAAGAAGGTACGCAACCTAGAACTTCAATTGATCTTCCTCTCCGCATTGATTACTTCAAATGTCTTCTGTCTTCATCTAAATTCTATGGCTTTATTTTAAGACGAGATCGAACTGGAATTGCGACTCGCGAGGTTCGAGCATTTAATGGAAAGAAGATTGCTGCTACTGAATTCTGTTTTGCTCCGGCAAAACCCTCATAACGTTCAAGAGTGGCACAAACGCGTTATGCTCTACGAGGGTCAACCTCACGAGGTACGAATTTTAAACTGTCATATTTCGTTTCCTCGATGTAAAATTTTTTAAGTTTATACTTGGATTCTATTCGCTATATTTTGCAGATAATCAATACGTATACGGAAGCCGTGCAAACCGTGCAACCTCAGCTGGCCGTAGGAAAGCTCCATACACTCTGGGTTGCGTTTGCCAAATTTTACGAAGAAAACAATCAAATCGCAGACGCTAGGATTGTTTTCGAGAAAGCCACTCACGTACCTTACACAAAAGTCGACGATCTCGCGTCCGTATGGTGCGAGTGGGCCGAGCTAGAAATCAGACACGGGTGAGCTCTCAAAACAATCGTTTCAATAATTCACTTTTCGTATTTATCGAATATTGGACGAATAATGAATTTTGTAGAAATTGCAAAGAGGCTTTGAAACTGATGCATCGGGCGACGGCTATGCCCTCGCGCAAAGTCGCGTACCACGACGAAACCGAAACCGTACAGATGCGTCTGTACAAATCTCTCAAAGTATGGTCGATGTACGCAGATTTGGAGGAAAGCTTCGGCACATTCAAAACGTGCAAAGCTGTCTACGACAAAATAATCGATTTGAAAATCGCAACGCCACAAATTATTATCAATTACGGTCTTTTCCTCGAGGAAAATAATTACTTCGAGGAAGCATTCAGAGTAAGATGACGATTGGTTCGCTGTTATCTTGTTTAGAAAGATTTTAAGTTTAAACACTTGAACGGTAAAATATTTTCTTTTATTTAGGCGTACGAGAAAGGAATCGCGTTGTTCAAGTGGCCCAACGTTTACGACATATGGAACACGTACTTGACGAAATTCCTGCACCGATACGGAGGCTCTAAACTGGAAAGGACTCGCGACTTGTTTGAACAATGTCTCGAACAATGTCCGAGCAAATACGCGAAAGGTAATTAAAGAGAGCAATCGATTTTCGTTGCAAAAAAATTATTACGATATTGATTCTAATATCAATTTTCCTTGGCAGCTCTGTATTTGCTGTATGCGAAATTGGAGGAAGAGCACGGTCTTGCGAGACACGCGATGTCGGTTTACGAGCGGGCAACCAGTGCTGTTCTCGACGAGGAAAAATTCGAAGTACTGATTCAACACCGTTGCTTCCTGTTTTATTTTTTTATTTTTTTAAAATCCAAAATACTGGATTCGATATATTTTCCTGTTTCATTTTCATTCCAGATGTTCAACATTTACATAAAGAAAGCTGCTGATATTTATGGCGTACCAAAAACGCGCGAAATATACGAAAAGGCCATCGAAGTTCTCAACGAAGAAAATACCCGCGAAATGTGTCTCAGATTCGCCGAAATGGAAACGAAGCTTGGCGAAGTTGATCGTGCCCGAACGATTTATGCTCATTGCAGTCAAATCTGCGATCCGAGAGTAAGTTTTCCCAACGATTCCAAACATTTTTCAGAACGAAAAAAAAAGAAAATTAATATACATTAATATTCGTAAACAATTTTCAGGTAACGTCGAATTTTTGGCAAGTATGGAAAGAGTTCGAGGTCCGTCACGGTAATGAGGATACGATGAGAGAAATGCTGAGAATCAAACGCAGCGTTCAGGCTATGTACAATACTCAAGTGAATATGATGAGCGCGCAAATGTTGAATAGCGCGACGATTCAAGCCTCCGGCCAAACGATCGACGCCATGCGGTTATTGGACAGTAAAATCGCGACTCCCGCTGGTAAACGTTTTTCATTCCTTTATTTACATCAAGTTACCTACGGATGTCCTTTTCGAGACGATTTTTACTTCTAGAGACGCCGGATGTTATTAATGTCTTTAACGCTGCAAAACTTGATTCATTTCAGACGGAGGCGGTCAAGTGACTGCGAAAGACTCCATCAAATTCGTCCGGGGTGTTACGGAAGGAAGCGGCGCGGCTGAACCACACGTTATCAATCCTGACGAAATGAACATTGATATGGATGACGATAACGATGAAGATAACGATGATGCAGATCCAGAAATCGAAGAAGGTAGGCTACTTTGTAAAATCATTATTTCTCGTAATTTAGAATCGTTTACCGTTTAACTCGCTTTACTTAAATCTACTCTTCAGATGTGCCGATAGAGCAACAGGAAATCCCGTCGCAAGTTTTTGGAAGTCTTAAAATCAACGGAACGGATGCAGACGCTGATTAGAAAAAGATGCAAAACATAGATAATTTATTCATTTGTGATAAAAGATAAATAAAGGATCATTTTTTTACTCTGTATATACTATAATCAGGAGATCCTACACCGTAATAACTTCAAACGTTTTTTATCATTAATTTTCAAATTTCATGATTTTTTTGTTACTTTGTTACAAAAATAAATGACTCGGAATTTTTTCGTTATTTTAGTTCGATCGTGTCTATGTATATTGAAAGGGATCAGGTAAGAAATCGTTGCTAGAAGCCATAGTACGTATTCGACAAGCGGACCTATTCGCCATATTGAATTGTATTTCCGAAGTCTCGAAAGCGAGAAAAAAAGAAACTCCCGACGTTACGTTCGATTTGACTGAAATTTCGTGCATATATTCTATTCAATACGAAACATTCCATTTGTTTAAAGAAAAGATTGATATTACGAAGCGTCCGATTACGAGTCTTCGCTCGTGAATTCTCACGGAACAACTAGCGCCAAGGTGAGAATTAGAATTAAAAACCATACGGACGGGGTATAACCATTTTTAATAACGGGAGTGTTGCGGCATCCCTTCTCTTTGTTATTCTTCATTGGCTTGTTTTCGCCAGATCAGTTTCAAAACAATCGTTATGTCGTCAAAAGAGGTTAAGTACGAAGACAAACCGGTGTTGAGTTACTACGAGACGTTGCTGCGAAACAGTGACGTTGATCTCTTACGTGGACATCATTGGCTCAATGACGCGATAATAGGATTTTACTTCGAGTATCTTGAGCATAAAAATGAAGATTCCGAAAGAGATAACGGAGAAGTTCTTTTCATCAGCCCGTCCATGACGCAACTTCTCAAGCTTACCGATCCCGAGATGTATTCGTGTTTGCTCGAACCTCTCGCCGCTACCGGCTTCGGCTACGTCCTATTTCCTCTGAATAATTGCGAAAGCAGAGATACGGCGGGCGGTTCGCACTGGAGTCTGCTCGTTTTCTCCAAAAGGGAAAACAGCTGCTTCCATCTGGATTCCCACAGAGGCACTAATAAACGCATGGCCTTTCGATTCGCGAAGGATATAATGGTCTACCTTTCGGATTCTAAAGATACCAGCAGCGTGGAAGAGCTCGGCTGTCCTCAACAAAACAACGGTTACGATTGTGGATTGTTTGCTATTTGCTTAGCCGAAAGCATTTTGAAGCACATAGCCGGAGACCCGGAAATAAAGAAATGCAAATTTGACGGTGTCGCTGCTTGTGTCCGAACCAAGAGAGAAGAGCTATTGTGTTTGATAGAAGAACTGAAAGATGCGGAACAGAAATGATTTGTTAATTTTCTTATCGACCAATGATATCGCTTGTTCACCATTAAATGATCTCCGTACTATTGCCTATGTTTTTATATAATCCTGTTGTCAATTATTTACGAAATCCGTATAAAATATACTTTCTCAGCGAACATAACCTCAATTAGAACATAGCTGGAACACATTTTCCTTTTGTTAACTGCACGGTCACGTTTCGTGCAAGAAAATATTTCACGGTCTTTTTAATCAAAGATTCGAAAGCATATTCAATCGAGATATATTCGATAATGATTACTTTTGAAAGATTAGTGAATTTTTGAATCAATACACATGACATATTTATTGATAGCGTATTTACCGAATTAAATATACTATATATATGTATAAGCACGAGCATGCGAGCTTCTCATAGCATAACTAGCGCCAAGTGTCAAAATAAGACATTAAAATCTCCGGAAAGCAAAAGTATCCCTCTAGCGTCTTCGATGAGAACTGTGAAGAAACCCATACATATCTTCCGTCGATATCGAAGTTTTCTGCACTTATCGTCTCGGATTTTTTAGCATCGTTCACCAGATCTCGCTAGTATTCGGTCGTTGCAACGGGAAAAAAACATTACGAGACTTTGGATTGGGAAGCGTTACGAAGCCTTGTACATAGCGACCTTTCTCACTTTATACGTATGTTTTATCTCTCTCAGCAGTTGTGCCGCTCGCCCCGCGTCGACTGGCTGTAAAAGTTGGTGCTCGGTGCTCGCGTTTCGTGCCTTTCCCACGATGTGTTGCTGACGTGCTCGGCGCGTCGAGATCTCGCAGCCTTCCAATTATTTCTCATTTCTTTTTCTTTTTTTTCTTTCATTTACGTATCGCGTCAAACCTTTACCGAACGTATCTCCACCCGCGTAACGTAGAATATGAAATTCCGCGAATGAGAACCAATTGTGTTGCGTGGTCGTGTAAAAAAATTAGGAATGATTGTCGCTCGATGAAAAGTGCCGGAAAAATCAACGTCACGTGCTGCCCTAGGTGAGTGCAATTCGCAAGAACCCTTCGGTAATCCTTTCACTCGCAAAACTTGGATATTCGCGAAACGAAAGTTTTCGCTTGCACGTATAAAGACGCCAATCTAATATTGCTAAGTTTTGGTTCCGTTCGAATCCGACAGACGCCGCGTGGCACCGTAACGCTTGACAGCCAAACGGCTGTTTTTGTACTTTTCGCTTTTTTTTCTTCCTCGACTTCAAATGTTTTTACCTCCATCGTGCGTGCGCGTTCCGATGACTTTGCGAAACATACCTAAGCCGGAAATCGGCGTTGTTATTGATTCGACGAAACACATGAAAATGTACGAATTTCGCAACGTATCGTTTTCCGAATAGTTTTATTAGAAGTTGGCCTTCCCGGAGGAATGGAGGGGAGTGGACAGAAGTGTAGTTTTTCGTGGATTTCGGCTTGTGAAAGTAATGTTTCCTGATCGATTCTCGAGATTATTTGTTGTGTCACAGCTTTACTTTTTTACTACAGTTTTATTTCGGATCGGAATGGTGGGGGTTGGGAATGAGGTAGCGCTGCGGTGGGGGACTCGAGAAATATATCGTATGCACTTGTTCGCACGCAAAGACCGTTCCTCATTGATTCACGAGTCACAAAAAAGAGATGACGATTCTTGAATTCGTACAGACGAGCTTTGTAACGTTGGTTCATAAATATATGAATTCTATATGAAAAATTAATTATTATTAAAAATATTATCGATGTAAATAATTTTGAATCGGACGTTTGTACTGAAAGCGTTCGGAGTTTCAACCGCGATTATCGCGAATCTAGCACGGCCTATCGTCGTGAAGTAGATAGTTCAAACAGCGAAAATGAGTGACGATTTTTTGGGGATTTTCAAAATTGAAAAAAAAAAGGTAAACCTCGCAAATATATGAGTTTATGTGGTAAACGTGAAAAGCACGTCCTTGGGGTGGTTGCAGTTCTGAAAATAGAACGCTGGTCGTGATATTACCCTATCGATTTTCCTTCCATCCTGGATGGAAGAGCTCTTTCTCATGGCCCGTCTGGAAAGCGATTATACCGTTAAAAAGGGCAGCGAACGATTTTTTTACATTTTATTACATTGTATAAGATTACAAGGCACAAAGTTGATCCCAACAATGCAAATTGTCTTTTTTTGATTGATATGCTAATATACGTGTATATACGTTTGGAGGAACAAAAAAAAAACGTTTACTTTCACTCGACGTCTCTTATCTGCGAATACCGATTCGAAACGATGTAGATAAACGTGTCCGTATGATTTACGTATATAATTTTCTGTTTCAATTATTTTTCAATTCGTTATTAAAGTTAAGTTTGATTATGATAAATTATTATTAAGTTAAAATAATTAATTGATTAATTATTAAAGTTTTAAAGTTTGAAGATTAAAAAATAATAAGTTGATTTTTTTTTATTTGTAAACTCATTTATTTAACTTATAAATGAGTTTTTAAATAAAAAAACTCAACTTATTAATTATTTTTTAATCTTCAAACTTAAAAGCTTTAATAATTAATCAATTAATTATTTTAACTTAATAATAATTTATAATAACCAAGTTTGGCTTTTATAAATTATTATTTATAAGTTAATTAATAATTAATTGATTAATTATTAAAATTGATCATTTTAATCATTATTTATTTGAGCTGATCGCGTAACAGTGCGCGTGTTTGGGTTCGTTTGGATTAACGGACATTGATTTCGTTATTATTATTTACGATTTTCACAGTAATTATTAAAGTTAATAACAAAGTTCTTTTATTACAATTTATTATTAGTGAATAAATAAACAAAGATAAATAAAGTTAACTTTATTCGTTTCGTAAAATCTCACGGCGCAAACGCCCTTATATATATATATATATATATATTGAATTTTACGAAACTTTACGAAACAACCGAGAGTGCAATCCACTCGGACCGCAGACCGCGAAAGACCCGTTTTACACCGGTCACCATAACGCCTTCCCAGTCAATCTACATTCACAAAAAAAAATGTTTCAACATACTTCAACATTTATACTTTCGAATAAAACAAAATTTGAAAAAATCGGACGAATCCTTATTAAAAAAAAAAAAATTCCCAAAAGTCAAAATTCGCACATTTTTCGTTCCAACTGTACGTGAAATGTTTACGTTTTTAAGATGCGATAAGAACGCGATAGAATCGACTCGGTGTTGACGAAAAAGTCCGTTACTCGATGTTTTTCTTCCCCCCCTCCCCCCGCTTTTTGTACCGTCATATTTTGTTTGGGTTTGTTTGGGTTTTCGTCGATTTAAAAACACACAAGGCAGGAAACTGCACGGTAAAATGCACGCTCGATTTTTTTTACCGTCTAAGCGATAAGAATGCAAACTAATTGATCGACGGTGTTCACTTTTTTCAGACATCGGCACAGAAGTTGCCTGTAAATAAAAATGAGACAACTGACCCGAGGTTAACTTTAAAAGCCCGAGGTTTAGAATTGTTAAGATACCCCAGCTAAGAACGATACCCCAGCTCGGTCGGTATTACCGATCGAGATCGTTACCCATGGATTGACTCATGGAATGAGGAAAATAAAAAAAACCCTATTTCTTAGCCTCAGTAGACTTCCGTAAAGATAGAAGTATTTGGAATGTTTCTTATCAGCTTATCGAGTGACATCGATTTCTTATCGCATCCATCGTTCTTTTAGAAAAAAAAAACGTTTTATTCAGTTTGAAGTGAAACGTCGAAGTCCAGAATAAAGAGAGATATCAAAATTTATAACTTTGTTGAAAACGATTGACAAAAAAAAATTGAAAAGCTTTTTTTTTTAAGCATTTTTTTTAAATGAAATTGAATATTTCGAAAGTACAGATTTTGTACATTTTTGGGTTTGTTTAAAATCAAGGATTTTTAGTTCAAATAGAAATCGATTGAAATAACAAACCCAAACAAAACCAAACACACTTCGTGAACCTTTTGCTGGCATGACCTTTCGGAATTAAAAAAATCGGAATATCGAGCCGTCTGGTCAGTCGAAGTTCGTGTTTCCTACTCAACCCCATGAAAAGAAAGAAACGAAAAAGAATATTCTTGAATTCATTAACTTTCGAAAACCATCGGAAAAAATCGATTTTTTCAAAATTGTATATTATAATCTTAACGTAATGACAAATCCTTAAAACAAAGTTAATAAAAAAATGATTTAAATTAAATCACAACAATGTGTAATAATTAAAAGTAATATTTATTTCAAAATCGTCTTTTTGAACGATACAAATTTTAATAGAGAAATTTCTCAATTAAAATTTGTATCGTTCCTAAAAAAAAACATTTTCAAACGTTAAAAAAAAATATTTTTTTTACTTTAATATTTTCACGTTAAAAAAAAATATTTTTTTTTACTTCAATATTTTTACGTTAAAAAAAAATATTTTATTTTTTTACTTCAATATTTTCACGTTAAAAAAAAATTTTTATTTTTTTTTAATTCAATATTGTCACGGTAAAAAAAATTTTTATTTTTTTTTACTTCAATATTTTCATGTTAAAAAAAAATATTTTATTTTTTTTACTTCAATATTTTCACGTTGAAAAAAAACATATTTTCACGTTTGAAAAGAAGGTATATAACGAAGGTAGAATAATGAAGCACTTGTTATTCTGCAAACATTCTCAACGTGAGTTCACAAGAATGAACATTCTTTTAAACGATACGTTTTCATATGCGTTATAACGGGACGCTCGTTTGCTTCCGTTATGTCTCGGCTATTATCCAGAAAAACGGAAGTTGAGAAACGTTTGCCAAGAGCAACGAACCTCTGTTGCTATTATACGCGTATGGGCCACGCCTGTACATCTGTACATAATTTACAGTTGAACGTACATACATTTAAGATGGTATCTCGATGAAAGCACGCCACAGTGTATATTTATTCACGCTCTAAGATTCTTACCCATCGTGTACCATTACAGGACACCATTGTACACAACCATCCATCCATCTAATTCGCAAAACGAGTGAGTTCGCATCCGATCGTGAAAACATTAATTATACACGACGAGGATTTAACTTGAGTAACAATTAAAACCGGATTTTAAGAAAAATACATATAAAACTATAATAATGATGACGATGATAATATAAATAATAATAATAATGATAATAATTGTGTTACAACGAAACTGATGTTTTTTTCGTAAATTTCTCAAAATTTCTATTTGGGGATTTTCAAAAAATGTGCGTTATGTCGTTTTGGATAATGCATACAAATGAGAAGGTGAAGATAAAATCGGGTCCACGGATGCGATCTTAAATCCCGTTTCATCTGTTCGAGTTTGCTTTGCGTTTGTTTGGGTTTGTGCGACAGTCAAGCTTGTTTGGGTTTGTTTGGGTTCGTATATTCTATTCGTTTGGGTTTGTTTCAACTTCGTTCCATTTGTTTGGGTTTGTAGAATTGTCAACCATCTTCCATTTGTTTGGGTTTGGGTTTGCGTTACCTTGAGTCTGTTTGGGTTTGTTTTGCGTTAGCTTGAGTCTGTTTGGGTTTGTTTTGCGTTAGCTTGAGTCTGTTTGGGTTTGTTTTGCGTTAGCTTGAGCGCAGTCAACCTTATTTCATTTGTTTGGGTTTGTTTCGATTCGATTTTTCGACTGTTTGGGTTTGTACAATTTTCAACAACTTTCAACTTCGTTCCATTTGTTTGGGTTTGTCCCAGGGGGGCGAAATTAATAGGGACGTGATTTCGAAAGTTTGAACCCATATTTTAGTGTATACTATGAATTTCAACAGTTTCGAGTTATGAACTGGACGAATCGGATGGCGCGTCACGGAAGTGAGAGAAGTCTCCATTCGTTGTCGACGATGCATAATTCAGGTACGAGAGCACCGGCAACATCGCCAACGAGCGTAGCGTCCCCTCGTACCTTCACGGGTACACCGCACCGAGTCCTGTCCCCGAGTCCGAACGAAAACAACATCAGCAGCAGCAGCTCGTCCAGCGTAGCTACGTCGATGATCGGGGGTATTGGCTCGCCGGCGGGAGATTCGCGCATCCCTAGGCCATCACCGACGGCTCTGCGTCGCTCGGCTAGTATGCGCATGCGCGGTGAACGCACCTCCGCGATACCGAATTTACGCCACAGTTCCGGATCCTCGATCCTCCACCAGCATCACCAACAACAACAACGGCTGGGCCAACACTTCAAGCAGCACCATCATCATCAACAGATATCGAGTCATCATCAACAGATCGCCGAAGAATTTTCAGTCATCACGGAGAATGGCAACGACTCGCATCGTCATCGTTCTTTCGTAAGTTAACGAACCCATTTTTACGTTGCTTCGAAGATGGAACAGCTGGAAATAAAAAAAAATCTAAGTTCTCGAGAGATCAAAAAAAAATTTTGGAATTTTCGTTCCTCCATTTTTTTTTTTGTTTAAATGACCCAAAAAAATAGTTTTTTTTTTATCCTTCGTCGATCGAAATTGATAATCTTACTTTTTTGGAATAAATACGTTTCGGGTTATGGTAAAAATTAATTAATGGAAAAAATGTCATGTCAAATACATTTCATTTTTTTTTTTTTTTGGATAAATACGATTCGGGTAATGGTAAAAATAACATTAGTGGAAAATTGAAACAAATGGCGGTGGGGTTTAAATATGTAAAGTTCAAGGTCATCCGAAAGCTATCCTTCTTTAACCCCGTTCACTCGCTCACTCTCATTCGCACGACGTTGCAGTTTGCATCCTTGAGATCTCGAAATAATTATTGTTTATTTCAGTTTCTTAAAGTTTCGTTGAAAAATTTGAGCTACGAAAGTCGTGTGACTTTTTTATAATTTTTATCTACTCATTTACGACAAATTTCCGACGTGACATTTTTTGGAAAAAAATGAAATTGATTTAATATATTTTCATATTTTTTAATATTATTTAATATATTTTATATATTTTTATATTTATAAATATTTGTATGTTTTTTAATATTATTTTATATTTTTTAATATTTGTTTATTTTTCATATTTTTAAATATTCTATATATTTTTTTGATATATTTTTTCTGAACACCGTCAATCGTTCGTTTATTTTCCATTTTCGCGCTAGTAAATTCCCCAACACATGTCCGGGGCCTGTTCAACGATAAAATGTAATTTGCAACACGGTGTTTATCGGTAAACCGTGCGTTATCTTGAAACATAAACGTGACATACACGAAGAGGGATCGGCATTCCAGAGGTTTTTGCAACCTCTAATAATGGTTAGTTCTACTTGGAGGGTCCGAGGAGGAGGGGGGGGGGGGCGAGAGAGAGAGCTTCGGGGTGTCTTCAGGGAGTGCACATTGCGTGACGAGCAACCGTAAACCACGAGATCTCAGCACGAATGAAGTATGGAACAAAATAACTATTTCACATATTGTCTTATGTTGCCGCATGGAAGACAAAAAGCTCGAAGTAATTTTGTTTTACCGACGCGAATCCCGAAAGATAGATGAAGAATGCAAACTCCTTTTTGTTTGGGTTTGTTTGGGTTTGTTTGGGCATTTTTGGGCACTTTTGGGTATTTTGAGCATTTTGGGGAATTTTGGGCATTTTTGGGCATTTTGGATCCGGAAATGGTCTGGCTCGATCAAAATAACTTTTTGCTACAATTTCAATCGTTTTTGCCGGCTCGAAAATACACAAGAGAAATAGTAAGAGGAGGGGGGGGGGGGTGAAAAATAGTATAATATAATTCGAGGGTCGTAAAAGAGAGAAGCGTCGTAGGAGAAGCAGGGAGAAGGAGGAGGGGGGGAATCCCGAGCTCCCTGACCTTTCACAAAACTGGTGCCTTCGCGTCTGCGCAGATTCATTTCTCCCATCCGATGGTTGGCGTTCCATAATTTCTCTTCCCCGAGTACCTCTATCTGGCTCGCTTTACCTCTTCCGGTTTTCCTCCGGCGGTCTCTATCCCCAGCCGTGTGTTCTCCGGCGAGAAAAGAGGGGTTGGATCCGAGCATTCTTCTTCTGTCAACTATCCAAGTCGTTTCCGGTCGTTAAAAATCCTTTTTAGTGTTTACGAAATTCTTGTAACTTCCGGTATCAAAAATCCGTCCTTTTTGACACTTACGGTGGAACATACGCAAAAAGACGAAAGTTGGGATTTTTTTTTAATAGTAGACAAAAGTTAAATATCGTCTTGATGGAATTCGAGTTGACGATACGACGAACCCTTTTAAATGTCGAGCCCACGTCGTTGCGTCATTCCACAAGGCGAAAGAAATTCCCGCAGTTGTCCGTCGGTGAGTTTGACAATATTCATTGAAACGCCAATTGTTACGATTCGTTGTTGAATCTTCCCTTTTTGAGGTTGGTTAGGAAACCCAAAATTCGAATGACCGGAAGGCTCAAAATTCCGAATTTCAATATACCGAAACTACGAATTTCGTAAATTGTTTGGGTTTGTTTGGGTTCATTTAAAATCTAGACTTTCAAAGCAAACTAACGAACCCAAACAAACCCGAAGAAATTTCGTAAACCATTGCGGAATTATTAGTTTCGAATTATTAAAATTCGCAATTTTGAGCCTTCTGGTCATTCGAAGTTCGTTTTTATATAAGATTTTTTAATATTTTGTTATTCAAACTTAATTCTTTTACGTACTTATTTTCGAGCTTGTTTTTTACTATACTTATTATTCAACATCTTTTTTTCTATATATGTATACTTATTTCGACCTTATTTACAATTTGACTTTATTTTTGACTTCATTTTGTTTTTTCACACTTTTTTTAGTATTATTCATTTTTAATTGTGCAAGTTTTTATCAATAAATCAAATTTATCTTTTTCAAGATTTTATCGTGATAATACGCGGAAGTAGAATAAACAGGAAAAGTACTTATCGAAACGAGACTTGTCCGTGTACATTAAAGATTCATGAAGCGAGGTTAGTTACGATGCGACGTCGGACTTCGTCGGTCTTCCCGGCGAGTCGCGATTGCACCGTGTATACCTATACATCTGATATATGATACTTACGAAAGCTCGACACACGTGACCCTCCTATTCCGACTTGTGTGTATCCGGCGCCTTAATTAAATTTGACGGGAGCTCATCTCGTTTGATTTTCTTGCAGAGTTTATCACTGACTCCGGCGAGGCCGCGTCCAACGCACGCGGCCTCAGGCACGAATTACTCGGGCTCGATGCAGCAGGTGGACGACAGTGATGTCGAGAGTGTCAAAAGTTATGGAAGTGCGTGCAGCACTGCGAGTGCTTGCGACCACGCGCACTTTGCTCTCAACGGTACAACTTGGTCCGGAAGGTCGCGAAAATACGTCGTCCATTGCTCCAATCAGAACGGCGACAGCGAACAGTATTTGACACCGACTCAGAGATCAGCTAGGCAAATTAGGAAATTCCAGGTAAACCAATGTTCGTTTGTTTTTTTTTTAATGTAAAATAATTTTTTTAATGGAAATTTTTATTGTAACGTAAGAATTCAGAATTACTTCCGGCAAAATCTAAACTATCTCAATCGGTCATACCGATCGAGCTGGGATAGCGCCCTCTCTTCAAAACATGTCGAAGACGTACCACGTGACACACGAGTACGAGAGAAATAGTCGAACTTTTAAAATCGCTATTTCTCAAAGACGAAACATTTTTATCGTAAAATTCAAACATCTATTTCTGTTTCTATGAATTCTACAAAGACTGATGCTCGATTTTTCGTTGTAAAGTTAATTGACGCTGAGAAAACGGATTTTGAAAATTTGTGAGGTTATGTCGATGTTTGTCATGCTCGTAATAGTATAAATCGGTACAAAGCACAATTCTCAGGATGGTGAAGAATAAATACTCAACTTATTCTTCTATTCCTTAGAATCTGTTGAGCGAAGCACAAAAGAAGATCGAAGAGAAGGATCGTGAAATATTGAGACTGACGAAAGAGGTAGTCGAGCTGAGGCTGTACAAAGCTTCGTTGAACAGTCCAGACGATCGAACCGACAGTAGCGACGCTTTAACGGTTCGTGAGGCAAATCCATTTTCGCCGGATTCACCGATCAAGGATTTGCCGGAGGAAAGTGGTGTGGATTCGTCGACCGTTCGGAGTCCGGCGACTCCGGAAAAACGGGTGACCGGTGAATTGCCGGGTTCTCTCGCGGACTCTGGTCACTTCGACGACGATTCGGTGCATTCGAAAGATTCCGTTGGTTTGCCGGCGAACGAGAGTACCTCTGCGGATATCGCCGAACAAGCGATATCGACGAGCGACGAAGCATCGTCCGAAAATGTAACCTCGACGCAAACGACGAATCGGTCAACCTCGTGCGAAGCTATCGACGGCGAAGCGACGGATGATCGTCGAAGACTCGTCGATCTCTACGAGCAACGTATCGCCGAAATGCAAACTCATCACGTAAACGAAATACAAGAATTGAAGGAGAAGCACAACGACAAAGTCGAGAGTTTGCTCAAACAATTGACCGAACTGAATACACGTTATTGCGAAATACGTCCGTCCATGGATAAGGCCGAGGCGAAAGCCCGGGATCTCGAAACCGAGCTCGAGAGCACCAAGAGCCAATTGGCCGAGCAAAGGGCAATTTTCGACGAGCAAGAAGAAAGAAACAAACAAATGTACCTCAAAATGTATACCAAGGGCCAGGAAGCTGCGCGAATCGAGCAAGCTGACAAAGTGAGCTTTTTTCAATCGTTTCTCTCCACCACTGAACGTAGATCTTATCAAACAGCCGAGTAGCCACTCTGGCCTACCTCGGACTTCCTTTTCTTTGTATAGCAAAAAAAAAAACAAACGCATTATTCGATACTTTCAAGATTTACGAGCAAGCCAATCAAACGCCTCCGAGAGTCACGATGGCCGAAGTGCTCCAGCAGCTCAACGTGACCCAAGCCGAATTGGAAAACGTTAAAGTGAGTTTTTTCAATCCGCTAATGTAACTCTCGTTTCTTCATTACGGACTGATTTATTATTTTCTCTCATCTTTCTCACTAGGTTACTTTCGATAGGTAAATTGTACATTGCTATCTATAATCCGTTTCGCTGAGCCGAGAGCCTTTTCTTTTTCTTTCGTTTTGTAAACTACGGGCAATCCGAAACTCGCACCTACACACGCAGCGCGAGTGTTTAAGAACCTCCCTCGCTAGAGTGCATCCGGTCGTTGCCATTGTCGATTCGCTTCTTTCTTTTTTTCTCACGTCGCATTAAATCTCATTCCCACGTCATAACGTCCGGCCTCCACCCCCCCCACCCATTGACCCCTTTGTGTTTTTTACCTTCGCTTTGGAATATCGTCGCTACTACTCTCCTCGTACCTCGGGTTACAAACCTCGTGCACGACTACGGGAATACTCGCGTTCTCCGAATACTCTCTCCTTCCATTCTCACCGTTTTATCCAATCCGATACTAACGATGTACCACTTTTTTTTTTTCTTTTTTTTTTCGTCGTCGCTTAAATTGCAGGGTACAAGCTACTTGTCCGAACTTCACATTTCAGCCGATCGTAGCCAATGTTTATTAAGCGCTCAGGAGGCTGTTTCTCTCTGGGTCCTTGCTACACGTAAGGTCTGTATTTCCTCCTAAAGATGGCAACGCGAAAACAAAATAAAACACACACACACACAAAACTTACCTCAATCGTGCTCGCCTTTCGTCGTTGTATTTGCATTTCTTCTTTTTTCTTCCGTCCCGAAATCCCGCAAGGCAGTGACAGTTCTACAAATTTGATGACTGTCGTGTAGTATCGCGAAGCCTTATTCGCACAAACTTGTGTCGGAAAGCGAAACGAAACAGCCGTGCTTTGATTTCTGCACTTTTTTGTGAGGTTATCTTCTTCGACGTAACTATTGCATCGAACGAATTGAAACACTCGTAACTTGTCCTTCGATAGCGGGTTGTTGCATATCGCGATCGCTTAACCTATAAAGTTTTATAAATAACGTCAAATAAAAGTACCATGCAAATTGTCAACTCATTCGATTATGATTTTTAGTGCTGTAGGTGCCTAACGATTTATTCGTTCCTTTCTCGTGTACGCGTAAACTTTTTCCTTTCCTGTCATTAGAATATCCGTTTTGCTGCACGAATAGTACAATTATCCCAGTCCTCTGTGTTTCCCGCGAACTTTTATTTCCTTTTAGCCTCGAAAGTGAGGTTAGTCCCGGCACGTCGTTTCTTCTCGTCGACAACGTTTTTTTCGCCTTTGTTGTTGTTTTATCGTGTATCGTTTTAACAGCTAAAAAGAGCGTTTCGTCGACGAGTATCAACGCATGGCATCTCGATTGTACTTCTTTACGTTATTCCCATGCGCACCAAGTATTCCCTCACAGTTATCGTTTCGATCGTGTATTGTATACGACATGCGTCTTTATTACGTAATCTTAGACGGGCCAGTGTCCGGAAGCACACTTGGAAGAAACAGCCTCTTTGTTCTCATTTCGTCTTATAAAGTGTCCTGATTACACTGCACGAGCTTTTACTGCGGAATCGAGGAGCACACAGCGACCATTATTTTCGTTGTACAACGATGCTTAGGTTTAATTATCAAACATTTCTTTTCTCCGTTTCATTTCTTCATCAACGAATTAATGTTCATCAAACGCGAACATTGTCATAGTACGAAGCACGGTTACTTTGTTTCTTTTTTTTGTTTGTTATATTTGGTGTTACGGGGCTGAGTAGGAAACCCGAATTTCGATTGACCATAAGGCTCAAAATTTCGTAAAGTTTTACGAAAAATTGACCAAAAATTTACGAAATTTGTAGTTTCGGAATTTTTAGCCTTCTGGTAATTCGAAGCTCAGATTTTCTACTCGACCCCCATGTTATCGGAAATGTGACGACTCGTTGATTATTCGATCGAAATATTGTTTCGTAAATTAATTGTTTCCACATATGTTTTTTTTTCTGTTATTTCGTACGAAACAGGCTATGTACCGAAGAATCGTGGAATCTCGAAATCGTCAAGGTGCTCTGGACCCCGAGATAACACTGCAATTCCTCAAATCCGCAATCTACTATTTCCTCACGGACAAGGAAAATCATCACGGCCACTTGAGCGCGATAGAAAGTATCCTCGGTTTTACCGACAACGAGAAGCTCAACATTGACAAAATCTACGGATCTGTTAGGAAATAATTGAAAGTTCATCAAGGCCTGAAACGAAAGAAAACACTCCTATTTTGTAGCGACGATGTCGTCTTCTCGCCGCTATTTTTTTTTCGTCGAGTGGTTCGACGCTGCGTTCGCACAGTCCTGTGGGAAAACTGTAATTCGACGTAGCAATATCCGGTAAAAGTAACAATATTACTTAACGAAGCCCCAGTAATAATTTATATTTTTCATAAAAAAAAATATAATTATCTTTTACTGATAATAATTTTTTTTAAATATATTCATCGGTACCAAAAACCTGCACGACGAGGTCAATGAAAATACGTATTAATTGGTACAACAAATTATTAAACATTATTGTTCAAACGAAAAAAAAACTGCAACGCTTATTCTTTATCTCTTTCAATGTATCGCTTGTTTTGTACACGCAACGACTGAAACGCTTTTCTCCAAGCTGACTCTGATGTAACTATAATTCCGGATGCAGCTTACATATTTTACTTCACAGCATTAATAATTCAAATTGGGTTGTTTGCAAAAACCAATGTACCGGAAGTTGATAAATTTTTCGCTAACTCATCGAGAGCACTTTTTCATTGAAATTTCTGAAAATGCAAGTTTCATTAAATATACACTACTAATGAGTCGTTTCTTTGTTTTTTTTTCAAGAAAACTCAGTGAGTCAAAATTCGTAACTTTATTCTGCCCTATTAGCTAGTTGGCAGGTTTATCGATATATCATTGAATGCAAAGTTAAATTTGAAAAAAACAAGCACGATTCATTGAAACGGAACTCTAGAATGCATAAGCACGTACATCGAGGCAAAACGAGAAATTTATCCGTGTGCAAAAAAGTCAGTTTGTCGAACTCTTATTTCCCACGATCAGTCACCCTAGTCCCGTCTGATCGAACGCTTCTTTCATCCGCGTCGCCGCTTTAGTTCCTATCATATAGTACGACGAAGAAAATCGGCAAAAGACTTCAACAGAGAGTTCAAGGACATTGAGTGGTTGCTCAGCCATGCTAAATCCTCGTCGCAGATTTATATATTATTTATATATATACTGATGGGATTCGCAGATGTGTGTGAAACTTACCAAAGCCTGCGGGTCGCTAATGGCGTCCAGATAGCATATAAAAATGTAAAAATGAAGAAAAAGCTGACACTAAGGAGACTGACGGAATAATCTTGCCTTTGAAAGAAAAATTTATGATTCCTTGGAGTCTCGTGTATAGTCGAACGTTCTTGCTTGCGTCACTTTTCATTTGCGAATTATAAAGCGGGAATGAAATGCTATTTTTACGGTTCGCTCTGTATCAGTTTATTCTTGCACTGAAACGTTATCGGAGGAACGAAATATGAAGAAATATGGAGAAACTTTGTGCGAATTGTGCATCACCGTAAGGGTCAATTCGCGACACGAGATCTTCGGTCCAATGTGCAATTTGTAGAATACGTATGTTTGTTTTTTTTTGTAAATAAAGTTCCTCGACCTGACATATCGCGTTTTAAGGACAAAATTTATCCATCAATCACATCCGATGATTATCTTCGCCAAAAATGTTGAATTGGTTGCTTAGATCGTGCCAATATTCGACCAGTTTACGAAATATCCAAATTTCACTAATTCATTAACTTCGTCATCAAGTTTCTATATCGTATGGTTTGTGTGCAATTTTTTCGGAATATTTGTATGGTTAACGATTTTCCCTTTGTCGCTAATGAAGCAATGTGTTTACTTCGATAAAATTGTCGGATATTTGTGGGCGATAAATTCTCGAATGCTGGCAGCACATTTGAGTCAGTTTAAGAGTAAATACCGAAGAATTATTTCTACTAATTATTCAAAATAGTTATAGTTTGTAGTATACCCAAATAAATATAATAGTATTCATACGAAAGAATAAAACTCTCAACCTTATTTTTGATTACAACGTAAAACGTATAAACGTATGGAATTTTTTGATGTATGAGATTTTTACCTGTATTTCATTAATTGAATGAAAACTTGCCACAAAAGTGGTCATTAGCTTCACGCGACAGAATATTTTCAATCGATTAATAAAGTTTGAAAAATATTTGAACTACAATGGTTTTACAGATAAGTCTATAAATTAGAAGTATATGCGTAGAGAATCTCCTACCAAAATGGATTGAATTGTCGTCATTGGTCGCGAGGATGTGCCTTTTGAATTTGTCGCATATAATGCATTGTTTTTCCACGTCCTGCGATTAAAAGATTTTGCCGAAACTCTTTTCGATATATGCTTGAGCTCAGTACCGTTAAACTTTGTATTTAGAAAAATTGAACGAGCAAAAAGATTCGATGCGCAATTGAAGCCTCGAAAATTCGTTTCATTCCGATCGAGAGAAATTAACGAAAAGTGTATTTCGGCCTCTGCACATTCAAGCAGAATGTTCGAAGTTTCCCGGCTTTTTATAAAACGATATATATAAAGCATGGCTTATCCTTTAAGTACTCGTGGCTGGTAACGTCGCCATTCCACCGCAACAACAATTGTAGCACTATTGTAAATCTTGTGAAATAAAGTGATATCGTGAAAATTTTCAAAGTACATAATTGAGGTTTTTTTGTGTTTATTTTGTAATGTCAATAGTAAAATACACAATGAGTAATTTACTTCTTGCCGGCGAGGATGATACCATCGTATTTCTGCTGGAACCACTTCATTGCGTCTTCTTTCGTGAGCCTGTGTTGGAATCCGACCTTGCCGGTTTTTCTCCTCCTATGGGCTACGTTGAAGCCTGGAGACAAGAAACGAAATTCAACGGTTATTCCAAAGCATTGATTTTCTATCTTTTCATTGTTGTGTTTTTTATTTCGAATTGTCGCTTCTATTAAGTAACACACCCAGTAAAAAGAAGTGGGCGAGAGTTGCAAATAAGAAGCTTTTTATTTGGCACATGTTTTCAAATTGAAAATATAGAGATTATCGATCAACGACGATCTCTATGATACCAGATAATGTGCCACAGTTCCTATTTGTACGCATCGGCTTGTAAATCAAGGAAAACTTACCCGGTCGCCCAAGAACTACGTAGAAGTCCAGACCATAGATACCGATGCTAGGATCGTATTTGATACCCAAATCGATGTGTTCCTGGATACCGAAGCCGAAGTTTCCAGTACAAGAGAAGTTCTCCTTTCTCAACTCGTATTCACGAACCTGCGATGAAATTAAATATGTTCAGTGATGTAGACAAAATCAGCCGAGGTATCGTATCGACTGAGCCGAAATGAAACAGAGAAGAAAGACTACATTAGTCAACTTTTCTTCGAACCGATAAATCTTTGGCAAGAAGAAAACATTTGAGTCCTTCATCGTCAGAATCGGATAGTTCTTTGCAATCTTCCGAAGTAAACATTATTTGAAGGTAAACACGAAAACTCAGCCATACAGATAAAAATGCATTTAAGAATTTGTGAGGTTATGTCGATCCTCAAAATGTTCGTTGAGGTATAACGACTAAAGTTTCATTAAAAAAGTATGCTTTAACTCCTGGCTGATCCGATAGAAAACTGGGGTCATTTGAGATAGAGCGAAGACTGGTTATCTGCTGTATCGCGAGATTGCTTACTTTGAGGCCTCGTTCAAGGATCTCTTCAGCCTTGGCGCCACGGACGGTGCAATGTACAGCAATCTTTTCGTTACGTCTGATACCGAAGGAACGCACGGTGTAACGAGCTTTGGAGAAAACCGGCTGTTGACCGGTCAATTGTTCCAACACTTTGGCTGCTCTGGTCAGTCTATCACCAGACTCTCCAACGCAAATGTTTAGGCACAACTTTCGTATGCGAACTTCGCGCATAACATTTTTCGAAGCATCCTTCGGCTCTTTTCTGATTTTCTTCTCGAGCTTCTTTCCGGGTTTCGCCACGGCTGCCGGCTTAGCGTCCTGGAAAAACAACAATTTCTTGTATAAAATAATGAAAACATTTAAGGAGCGAGACGACGCTTCGATTTCCGGTTACGAAAAGGTTATATGGACGAGTCAAGATCGTCCACGTTGAGGCCGACGAAGGAGCGTGTTACAACTGTCATTTCGCGAGACATTTTTGAACGGTACGTAGCATCGAAGTTCGCAAAGATCGTCACCGTAAAATCGCGTATAAACTATTCTTCACTGATGTAACGTTAAATTTATGGTTGCCCATAGGATTGTCGAGATATCGATGGATTTAGTTAACAATCTTCGGAACAACAGACGTACACTCACCGCCATCATGGAAGGAAAAGGGAAAATTCACGCGCGCCGCGCTGCGGTATCAACGAGAACCGCTGATGAAAAAAAATGGCGCCGTTTGTGCTGCTATATAATAACAATAATACTGTTGTGTTTTGGTGCAGTACGAACTGTCTAAGAGAGAGGGCATTGGTATGCACTATCTCATCTAATCATTCGATACAATTGATGATATCAACCTTACCGACCGATGGAAACATTCTTAACTGCACACCGATTACTCACGCCAGATATACAAGCTTCAGCGTTGGCATTAGAAGGGAATTGTACCCTATTGCCGTCGGCAGAGTGAACTGACTAAGAAAAAGTAGTAAAACCAGTAAAAGTATGTAAATAATTAACGAAAATAATTAGCGAAATAAAAGTCCTGATGTTCGGGCACTCAGCATTGGCGGATGCTTCAGGATGTTGATATATATATATATATATATATATATGCGACATGCAAGATTCTCATAACATAATTAGCGATACGAGTGACAGAGTAAAACACCAAAAACTCCCCCTATTTCGGAAAGCGCAACCACCGACTTGTATGACATCCCCCGCCCACGACATGATATTCAGAAAAAAAAACTCGGTCCTTTTACCGACCGAGTCTTTCACGTCAAGTTTTCAATAACTCCAACAGATGGCGCGCGGCGCAATTAATAATTCAAAGTTCCAAAGTTCCGTCTGACCCATATATAGAATACCCACTAGACGGCGAAAGCTTTCAATAGCCACTCGCGCACCTACACACAATAGAACGCACGTACGAATCCCTAATGGAGAGTTGCAATTTAGGGTCATCCATCCTTCCATACTCTCTAATACGTCCCTTCGTATTACACGTCAAATATGACTGTATGCACCCTATTCTTCCAGACTATGAGTTTCGAGGGCGTCTCGAGTTTCGATGAACTCGACAACGATACTCTCTTACGTTAACAAATATTGGTGGCTATAAAAGCATTTTTGTGTTGAAATATCAAACCCGTAAAGGATACAGGAAAAGCGTATATATCTGAGGGACCAGTAATCCCTCAAATATGGCGAGGCGATGAGGGAGTTGGGTAAACAAGCTCGTGAGAGATTTTGCGATAGATTGCTTCTTATCTTTCTGTCCGGCGTGCTCTTGAGAAAGTCAGCGCTCTACCAGCCTAATCGGATTAGATGCTATTTTCGCGACTGCGACGCATTCGCGTATCCCTGTCGTTCCGAAAGATTGGGCTCGAAAAAAATTTACCGCTGAGGGCGCCACCGTCGTTAAGTGCTATGGCGATTAGAAGTTTGTACTCGCTCGCGAATGTTCGTTGCGTTCGGAACGAGTGCTGCAGCAAACGGGCGTTATGGACGTGAATGTACCTCGGGATTTATTTTACTTGTACGAACGTTGAATATTACTCGAGTTAAATTATTCAAGTTTATCGACGGATGTACGCGAGCGCGCGTTTGGAAAATTCACGCTCGTTCGAGCCTCCAATGTTACGATGGATCTTGCTGAAAAATCAATTTTTGGCGGTCTCGCGATTAGTTCAACACTCGCCGCCAGAGTCGCATCGTCTATCTTAGAATTGTTTCACTGATCTTTGACAGTTTGCGGGTCTACGACTAAGGCAAAATAGGCCATTGCGGAATTGTCTCGATACGTTTGAAAATAATGTATGCACTATTGTTTGGGTTAAGTTGTACGTAGTTATCAGTCTCTCGCGAAACGTCTTGTCGCTTCCTCAATTCGCGTCGATAGGATTGAAACGATAGGTTCGTGTGTGTGTCTTTGCGATTGAAGATCCAGTAACGAATGTTCCTGTTTTTCCTGGCGATCGGTTTTTTTTTCCATGAGAAAAGGAAAGAAAGAATGGCGGGTGGGAAAAAGGTAGAGAAAACTGAAAGAAGAGAAAATCGATGTTAGGGTCTAGCAGTCAGAAATTTCCGGGGTCAGAGAGTCCTGTAATAGAGAAAATGGGGAGAGCGAACGAGAGAATGTGCCGGGGTGGGTGGATGATGTTTGTCTCGAGCTCTATCTTCTTCCTCGGTGCACTTGTACCAAAGCGAACACACACGCGTGCGCACACACCGACGCGTATCTATAAACTCGTACCGCACATATAGAAGGAACGTTCCGAAGTATCGATATGGCAAGGACCTCCGGCGTCCTCCTTTTATGCCCTTTATCCTTGATCCGAATCCCGGGACACACGATGTACAGTCCGAACCAATTATTTGTTGTGAATTGGAAATAAAGAAAAATCATCCTCTATTGTGATAATGTCAATATGTATTTTTCAAAGATCTCAATGTCCCAGTTGTAACGTATTCGTGCAAAATCTATTTTCCAGCGACCTATTCAAGGATTTGACATCGATTAAAGTGGAGTAACATACAAACAAGAGAAATATCTCAATTGTTTAAACAAGGATTTCTAAGAAAGGTAAGTTAGAGGTTAAAACACATACAGCTTTTCGTCGACGAAGTCTATCGAGCCTCATTTCTTTTATTTACATTTATGTGAAAACTCCGAGAGTTTGTGAGGTTATGTTGAATGAAACAAAACAGAAGATGGCGATTATTCGAAAAAACCTGGAATCTTCGTTTCCATCATCGCGGATAAAGATTAGTATTGGATAGCGTATAACGAGGTAACCACGTTTACGAGCGGATGGTCAAGAGGTATTTGTCAAGTTATTAACCCTAGTACGGTGGTAGCGTAAATTTTGCTCCGCCGTGCCACCTCGCGGGGGCGGTTAACCCCGTTTACATGAATCCATTACACGACCATCCTAAAAATATAATAATGCAATGGGAAGGCGGTACGGTGGCTTACGCTCTCAGCTAGGGGAAAACTAATTGGCCGTTGCGCTAAAATTAATAGCGGCGTAATAAACAATTAATATCGTATTTTCTATTACTTAAGACAGAGGAGAAGAATAAAGCGAGAGGGGTCACTTAAGCTCCCACGCGAATGCGCGGGAGGTTAATGATTTGTGATCTCTTTAGATTCGCTCCACGTGTGACCTATATGATTATGTAGTTTCCTCTAGGTGTCGAGACAAACTCTTGGTCTAAGCACCGTTATGGCAAGAATAACTGTTTACATCGCTATCTGCTTACGTATAATTGGCTTAATCAATTTTTCCCTTCGTATTTTACCCTTCGGTTAATATTATCCGCAACATCGACATAACCTCAAAAAACATCGAATGGGATCCCGTTGAAATGGAAAAATCGAACGCGGCCATGTCGTCGTATGAAGTCAGCGCGCCTATCGGCAATTTTTGTTTCCAATACTTGCTTAGAGCAGTTCATGCGCACGGAATAGATCAAAAGGATGATAATAAAACATCTGCATATACGTAGCGATAGGGTGAGGCACGGGTAGCGGGAATAGATTATCTTCTCCCGTACCCTTCGGACACGTGATCGCACTTACGGAGACGTGCAGACGGAAGAGGTTCGGTTCGCGTTCCTAACCTCTTCAAAGCCAATGCGAAAGCTATATTGATCATTCTTCTTGCATCGTTGAAAGTGTCTGACATTGACACACATCATGTGCAAGGTCGACATAACCTAACAAATTTTCTAACTGTTTCTTCAAGGATGATTGAGTATTTTAGAAAAACCGAAGAATCATGCATGTCTGGAATCGATCAATTTCTGTTTTGCCTAAATTTTATTTATCTTCGATACAGTCCATGTCCAAGAAATATAGCTCTCTCGCACTTGTGAGCCAAACAACTTTTTACGTTGCCTCGTGAACACCAAATTTATTGGTAACCCGCTGAACATCGTACAGTGAAACCTCGATTTTGTACCACTTGTGGGGGAGCATTGGGTTCGAGCCGAGAGGTGTGGCTTGAAAGTTTCTGAAGGGTAATAAATGATAAGAGTGTGCGCATGCCCAGTATGCACGACGCATATCAAACTTGTTGCAGCCAAACATTACGTAAATTTCGTATCAGCATCACATTACGATCACGAGCGTGAGTAAAGGAAAGGAAGCATGGATATAGTGTCATCCAATATATGAAAATCTTTAACTGCCACGATCGTTTTTGTACAGTTGTCGATCTTTGATAAACCATCCAACTTTTTTATTTAAGATATCCGCATACTTCTCGTTCAATGTTTTATTGAATTTTCTTTCAATATTTAAGTTCACAGAAAATAAAGGGGTGGGGAAAATCGAAGAGGTATGAACCAAAATCGAGATTTCACTCTATTTGAATCCTACTGGCATGCAAATGAGCAAGTAGCGCCATCCTATGGTGCATCGGTTGTCAGAACGCAGAGATCGAGGAAAAACACCACGGAAGATGGCGCTCGAATCACAGCACGAAGGCACGACGGGCCGCCATTTTTGTTTAGTTCGAAAAGCGTCCGCCAGGTTCGCGCGCCAGAACGTGCCGAAACTGTTTACCCATACGGAATAAAAGAGGTCCCGAGACCGTTTTTTTTTTTTGCGAATGCATTTAAGGATGCGAGAAGTTTGGGACTTGTGATGATTGAACTGGCACGGGGTTGAAAATCTTTGGTATTTGTGACAAAGTAAGAATGAAAGAGTGAAAGAGGTTATGCACAACGCGTATGTGTATATACCTACGTAAAAGGTATATACGTGTGTGTAGGTTTATAGAGACCAGCAGAAGCCAGATGAGGAGCAGAGTACCGCGAATCGTGAGGCTGCACGAGTGCGCGCGCCTTCTAAAATCAAAATCAATGTAGTCTCCGGTATGCTCGCTCTCTCTGTCTATCTCGCGAACGCTGCTTCGCTCTAGTCGTCGGCAGGGTGGTGGGCTCTCGCGCTTCTCTCCTGGCTCGCGCGGTTCGCTACGATTGCCCACGCCCTAGTCCATCGCGGTCCTCGCTCCGCCGCTCGTACTAGATGTCTTCGTGCCTCGTACCGCGAGGACACGGAATCGCGTGCTCCATCGTGAAATAAATAAGCTCGAATGCGCGCGAATAAAAGCGTTCCTCGGCGGGTTTTGATTAACCAAAAAAAAAAAAAAGAAAATGTTTCTCGTCGATACGCCCATTGTTTAGTGCCAAAAGACAACAATCCTCGTTTGTAGTAACAACGAATTTTCAATAAATAAAAAAATCTTCGAGGCCGAACGATCGCCTCGTGGTTATTTACAATTCTTTACAATTTTTAAGTGCGAATCCGTTACATCGTAACTCGTGCGCCGCATCCGCGTGTGTACAAACGTTAAAAGGCGCCAACTCGTACCCTGTAACCCCAAATTAGATAATTGAAAAGAAAAAAAAAATGTCTCATCCTAATAGTGTGCTACACGAATAAAGAAACGCGCTTAAACGATCGAACGGAACGAGGGTTTTTCAACCCCGGAGCTTCGAACGGGATAGGAAAGTCGACGGAGTGAAGGGAAGAAGTTTAGGGAGACGAAGCTCCCGCCTCGACGAACCGGGTGTGTCTGCGACCCCCGAGAGAAGCAGCGCGGATCGTGTGTGCGGCCGACACGTAAAACACCGAAGCGAAAGAAAAAGGAGCGAAAACTGTCGGAGAGAGGGGGGGGGGGGTGTTGGGAGTGAGAGTGAAGTCGCTGTCAGAATACGGGGACAGCACTAGGATATCGAGGGTGTGGGGTTGCTTAAATTTAGTCTTCTACGAGCTTTCGTTCGAGTTTCGTAGTTAGTAAAATTCGCTGAGACTCGAAAATATCCGTTAATTGGCGCGGGGTTCGCGGAGGTTCGCGACAAAAGAGCAAATTAAGTCCGAAATCAATGTTCATTCCGTTAACTTTTGTATTCCACACTTCGTGAAATATCGAAAAGTAAAGTTTCGAAAGATCGTCGAATTTCGTTTGTCAAAGTGTCGAGGAATATCCGCGTGTCGAAAATAAGAATAATCGTTCGTTCGCAACGTTTATACGTGTGTCCATACGTGTGTATCCCGTATGTTTGAAGAGACGCGTGAAAGCGCCCAACGGACAATTCTCGAATTAACTTTACGTTTTGTTCGCTGCTTTTTGCCTCGCAAAAGTACCGTTGTGATTCGTTAAATATGAAACGAAGTTTACTCGATCGATATTGTCCACCAAGTATGTCGTCGTATAACCTCAAAAAACTTTTGGCAACGCGACACGTAGCTTTCGCGTTCGAAAATTCGAAGAAAATAAAGAGTGATTAATTAACGAGAAAAAAACGAAGAAAAGAACGAGGAAAGCTTCGGGCAACGATGGTACACATTCGTGGTCAGTGTACGACCGCAAATAGTCCATCAACGGAGGCTTGCAACGACGTTACCGGAGGCAACGTCGTCAACCGATCAACCGCCGATACGAACATCGTTGGAAGCAGCAATACCGGAAACACCAACACGGATTCGTTCGGTTCGAGAGAACAACTCTTTAGCGAGAGATGTAACGTAGATAGCCGTTGAGTGTTTTTAAGTGTATGGCGTGTATGTCTCTCGTTTTGTTTACGTCCAACCCGTTCCGTCGCGTCGCTCCACTGCTACGTACGATATTTCCTTTGTTTTTTTTGTTTTCTACCCCTCAATATTTCGTATTGTTTATGTCGTTATCATCGTCATTGAAACAAGTGGATGTTATCCGTCTTCGTTGTCTCGGCAACGGAATGTCGCCAGAGATTCTTTAGTTTTTTTAGCATGGGCGCTCGACTCGAGTGTAAACAAGAGGGAGGTTAAGTTTCACGAGTCAAAATGGCCGCACCGATTCGTCTCGATTTTCATGGAAAAGTGATATCGCGGAAAACTTCACCAATCACGAATTCCGAATAGAGAATGAGGATTCTTGAGGATTAAAATGACGACGTCAATCAGGTAGCTCAATAAACTCAAATTATTCAATCGCGCGATTAACAATCGATCTCTTAATATTCATCGTAGCGTCTTCATGTTTTTTTTTTTTTTCACTTCTAACCTCCATTCACTTTACGTCCTATGAACGATCGGGGTTTGGTAGGAAACACGAATTTCGATTTGAAAAGGCTCAAAATTCCGAAACTACAAATTTCCTAAAGGTCATGCCAGCGAAAGCACGAAATTTGTTTGGGTTTCTTTGGATTCGTTA